>JBBPTR010000646.1:0-10074 GCA_038094255.1 Porphyrellus aff. niger | reverse complement strand
TTCTTCATTATTCTATTACATTCTATGAGTTTCCATGATATTCTAGCCTAGTCTGGACCATGACATCATACTGATGTCACTGCCTCATGTACAGTAGTATATATATAGGCTGTTATGCTAATGCAGTGGCTAGCGACAACCTTGAGAAACTAACCTCCTTGTCTGTGGGTGGTACTCACTAGGAGACGCAGCAACTGTAGCACAAGGGGACGAAGTGGTGGATCAACTATTCTGTAATGGGCTTGACTTGTTGGAGATGACCCCAAGTATCCGGGTGAGGGATCGAGGGGAAGATAGAGTTTCGAGGAGCAAGGGTCTTGCCTAAAGCATGAAGCTTTCCCAAGGCGGTCATGTAGTCACCACATAAGATTGTGTAGAACTAACTTAGAGTTACAAGGTACGAAATGGGCACTATAAATACAGGGGAAGATCAGAGTATGAAGCGTGTGAGAGAATGCTTTAGGAGATAGGAATGTCCATATGTGGAAGGTAGGTATAGGGGTTTCCCTGGGGTTTCCCATCTAAGTGAGGAAAGAAATATAAATAGAACGAGCTGATAAAGGAAGAGATGGAAATAAAACAGAATGAAACTCAGCATATGAAATAGTGGAGCGGTGGCACATCAGTGGTGTCTGCAGTTGATGGTGGCATCTGCCAAGGTACCCATGCCAAGGTACTGTTACAATTCACCCTGGGGACTTTAACAGGACACACTTCAACCAATGGCAACTGGAACCGGACGTACAAGACAATGCATACTTGCTCTACATAGAGCAATGGAGAAATGATGACATCACAGACTTACTGGAGGTGGAGGCAGCCGGACTGCACAAGGAGGATGATGGTCTACTGGACTATTGCCCTATGGGATATGGGATCTCCACTAATCGTCCAGACTCCCTACTCCCCGATCCAGATCTATGGATCGATCCCACTTTGGCAAGACATCGCACATATTAGGAGGGCCTGGGAGTCGTGCCTTGGCACAGATGCTTTGGGAACGCCACCATCAGCTGCGGACGCCACCATCACTGTGGACGCCACTGATGCTCCACCATTTCCAATATCTATTTCATATGCTGAGTCTCATTCCATTTCATATTCTCTTTCTGGCAATCGCCATTACTATTTATATTTCTTGCTCAGTCAGCTTCTCTTCTCTATTTTCAATTCCCTATTTAGACGGGATGCCCCAGGGAAACCCCAGGGATTCCCCTATGCCTACTTTCCTATTACGGACGTTGACCTCTCCTAAAGCGTTCTCTCACACACTTTGTACTCCGATCCTACATAGTATTTATAATGCCCATTTCGTACCTGGTAACCTTAAGTTAGTTCTACACAATCTTACATGGTGACTATACGACCGCCTTGGGAAAGCTTCGCACTTTAGGTGAGACCCTTCTGCTCCTCGAACCTTCTCTTCCCCTTGATCTCTGACCTGGATACTTGGGACCTTCTATTGAGTGGAGCCTTATCGAGATATATGATCCATCACCCATTCCCCTTGACTCATGGTCGCTGCGTCTCCTTGTGAGTATCACCTGTGCAGATTCAAGGAGGTTAGTTTCTTGAGGTTGTCGTTAGCCATCGCGTTAGCATAACAGGTACGACTCCCACGTCTGGATTAGGTGGTACTGTGGTGTGTGAGAGTCAGATCTACCCAAAGATCTGGATTGGGTAGAAGGGAGTCTGGGTGATTGGTGCTGATCAAGTAGCCCAGAGGGAAGTAGTCCAGTAGTCTGTCATCCTCCTTGTATAATGACGTGGACTGTGCCTCCAGCATATCGTAGATGTCATCTCCTCTCCATTGTTTTTCATACATAAGAAAAGCATTGTCCTGAACGTCCGGTGCTGGTTGCCATTGGTTGAAAGATGTCCTAGTAGTGTTATGGGGGTGAATTGTAACATAGGCCTCTCCCATGTACATATCCTTAGTCTTGGTTAATTCATTCGTCGTCCTTGGTAACTCTCTCACTTTGAGTGAGCCCTTGGGTGAGGTCCTGACATATAACCAAGACTCCTCTTCGCGCCTACACTTTGTACCCACACCCCCCCTCCAACCTCATTGCGCAATTTGCGACGACTCTATCCATCTCTTCCATTCCTCTTTATCTTTGCCTTGGATGTATAGACTTTTTGTTTGTTGTCCTTGTACCTGGATCCTAGGGTTAAAGGAGGTCCTTTTACTGAAGCTTCAGCAGCGGAAATGAACCATGCCCACTGCTGTACATATGGTCATTTGCCATATTAAATAAGAATCATGTTGCTTTCCCCATAGTGCACTAGGGGTGTATTAGTGGAGCATGAGGCTGCTATGTAGAACAAATTGATAATGTTCCCTATTTGCATGACTACAGGTATTGTCATGTCATTTCACTTGACGTATCAAGATGCCATAGCCAGGTGTTTCTGGTTCCTCCAACCTCTACTCTACCCCTTACTTGTCTAAGCCCTTGGCTCCAGGTGTTGTATCAACATTCCATACATACTCTTTCACTGTTACAATTCTACCCCATGATGGCACTATGGGAACTACCACTACATCTTGGCGACTAGAACTGGATACCTTCAATAGAGCTTTTCTTCTTTACAATGAACAATGGAGAGGAGACGACATCACAGAGATGATGGAAATACAGGCAGCCTCACTTTATGAGGAGACTGACGGACTGCTGGACTACTTTCCCCTGGGTTACTTGATAGCCACTAACCATCCAGACTCACTTCTCCAAGATCCAGATCTCTGGGTAGATCTGACTCTTGCATGCCACAGGACCACCTAGTCTAGCTGTGAGAACAGTACCTTGACATGGTACCTTGGCGGACACCACCATCAACTGTGGATGCCACTGATATGCCACCACTCCACCATTTCATATGCTGAGTTTCATTCTATTTAATTTCTGTCCCTTGCTTTCTCAGCAAGCTCTATTTATATCTCTGGCTTTCTCTGCCGATTCTATTTATATTTCTTGTCTGACTCAGACGGGACATGCCAGGGATTCCCTAGGGATTCCCCTATGTCTCCTTTCCTCTTGTGGATGTTTACCTCTCCTAAAGTGTTCTCTCACACACTTCATACTCTGCTCCCACATAGTATTTATAACGCCCATCTCATACCCTGTAACCTTAAGTTAGTTCTACACAATCTTACGTGGTAACTAGCAACTGCCTTGTGGAGCCTTAGCTCAGGCGAGACCTCTACTTGTTGAACCTTCTCTCTGTTCCTGATCCCTTACCCAGATATGTGAAACCCCTTTCATCATTTAACCAGCACAGTACAGGCTAGAGTCCCTATATGGGTGATTGCCTATTAGATTGATCCTAGTCCAGGAGGACACATCGTTGCCATTGCTCTTTGCATAGTAGAGGTTGTTGTGTCTCTTCGTGAGTACCACCCTCAAACCAGAGACAATGAGGTTAGCTTCTCGAGGTTATCGTTAGCCATCACTTTAGCATAACATCCACCTGCCTCCCAACTGTCTGTTGGAATTCGTAGATAGCAAACAGTGTGCAGTCGTACAGCCACCATATTACATAAGCATGTAGATGTGTTGAACCTACGTACTGTACCATTTATAAATTGAGTCACCACTAGAGTATTCCCCAGTGAACTTCTCGTATCACTGAGACTCCAACTCCAACAGGTTATGAGCCCTGCCTATGCTCAGTAGAGGACCACTCACCTGAACTCCAATCCCACATGGTCACGAGAAACCGAACCAAACGGAACTCGGTCGAAGTCCCTACGCTTTCTGAGGATGGCAGCAACTGGCCAATTTACTGTGAGAAGCTTACTCAGGCTGTGAGAACTCTAGGACTCGCAGGTTACCTCAGCAGACCGCTCCTGGAACCATTCAACCCACTTTGTGATGTCACTGTATGAAGACTCATGGTCGAATCCATACCTGCCAAGGTCTTTGGGAAGATCATGGGGCCTCAAGTCCAGTTATCTCAGCAAGCCTTCAAGATTATGCAAGGTCTATTTGAGGCTACTATGACTACAGTACAGGACGACGTACAGGACAGCATGCAAGTGGCTGTGCAGACCACCAGCGCACTCACCATGACAGATACACACAGGACTACTGGACACGACACAACAGACCAGGGGAGAGTTGGGATGAGAAGGTGGAAGGGTCAGACGAGTGACAGGACCCAAGACGGCAGTAGCACGACCACGGAAGTCCCTCGTGCAGCCACGGTCTGGCTCCAACCCCAACCAACCAGCCACGAGGGTGGAAGGACGACAGATGGCGAAAGTATGGCCACAGAAGACCACCATGCAGCCATGGTCCAGCCCCAGGCAGCTGAAACGGTGACTCAGACAGTCAATGATGAGACCGTTGACACCCCAAACCCGAATGTGATGAGTGCTGAGCCGGTAGAGCCAGCAGAGAGATCGCAAAACGAGCCGACCACCATCATGCAGCCAGTATGGACACTGCAAGACACGGAGTCAAGTGAAGAGGGCCAAGATGTGGCAGAGAACCACAAGGAGGCAGTGGGTGGAGAGGCCATGGTGAGCCAGAAGGTCAATGAGAAGACCGGTGACGCCACGAACCTGAACGCAGAGTGTGCCAAGCCCATAATGCCGGCGAACAGCTCACCTGACCCACCAGATATGCTGCTTGATGAACGAGCTGGGCACCGAGCTGGGGAAGTGGTTGAGGAAGTTGAAGAGGGTAGGGAGATGGTCAAGAAGACCTGTGACGGCGGAGTGGAGACCATGTCAGTCAATGCAGCCAAGTTGATGATGAGTGCGAGCGCACGAAGTGCATTGCATGACCAACCAGATGGGACAACGGACACCCTAGAACCGTCAGAAGACCCTGAGGACATGCCAGGTGACGACGAGCATCATCCAGACGCACCCACAGAGCCACCTGATGCAGCTGAAAGTGCAAGGGCAGGAGCGGGGAGCAAAGGTGCTGTGGCCAAGGTCAAGTCGAGGGAGTTGAGATGGCAAGCGGAGGGCATAGGTAATGACGACAATGAAACACGTTGACCTGGGAAGCCTACAGAGCCACCGGATAGCGCAGAGGAAAGCGCACAGACCCTTGGACACATACAGGTTGAGCCAAGAGGCGAAACTGCTGTTGAGCTGAAGCAAAGTGCCGTGAGTCGAAACGTGGGCGCAGAGGTCAACAGGGAGGTTGGAGAGAAGCCCTGAGACGTGCTGAGTGAGGGAGAACCCTGAGACACTCAGGATGAAGGGGAGAGGTCGCAGACGCTGCGAATCGCGTCAATCGAGGGGGAGAGAATGAGTGCGAGGTCGCATGGACAATTGACCACAGCAGCTGATGGAAACCATCAGTGCATGTGAAGAGTCGATGATGACGTACCTAGGAGCCCCCCAGACCCACCACCACCACCAGATGAAACCCCAGACTCAATGAACAAACCCCAGAGCATCGAGCTCAAGGGGGAGTGGAAGGTAGCGGCGAGCTGTGATGATCTGCATACCAGTGAAGAGGCAGACATGTCAGCAGCACCAGGGAGTGTCGACGATGTCCAGGGAGGAGCCACAACACACCAGGAAAGACCCCAGAGCATCGAGCTCGAGGGGGAGAGCGTGATATCAGTGAGCTACTATGCCACGCACACCAGTGATGAAGCAGATGCAACAACAGCATCCATCCATGATGACTGGGAACCCATCACAGGCAACGGGGGCCAGTGCTTCAACAAAGCGAATGCGCTAGGTTGAGATACTGGGCCAGGAGGTGAGATAGGTGACCAGGAGGTGAGGAAAAGAGCACGATTTGAAGTGTGGGAACGATGGCGATAACGTCCATGGTGATGTGGAACACCATGAAGGTAACAGGGATGAGCACGTCAATGAAACGAACGTGCCATGTTGAGATACAAGGCCAGGAGGTTGACTGGGCAAGCTGGAGACGAGGAGAGATGTCAGAGGCGATTGGAGCCACTGGATTGATGGAGACAGCAGCAGATACTATGTGAATGGTGGCAAATTGGGCGACACAATGAGCGACCTGCGCTGCGACTTGAAACGAGTCAAAACATGTCCACTAGCAGGAGGCAAAGTGAGTCAGCACAAACAGTGAAAGCGCTCGAAGACGGACGTACCCAAGGCGTCCAAACCACCACCTATCGACCATAGAATGCCTACAGACCATCCGAACCCACCACGACATTGAGGACGAATCAAAACGCGACCTAGAAGGTTAGCATTACCAAGGTGGACTCACCAAAGTCACACGACTGCGTCAACGACCCATCGGGCGAATCAGGCACACTGTACATGTTTTACACGGACTGGAGACAGACTAGGAGCGATCAAAAGGCACAATATGCAAGCATGAAGCTTCAGCGGCGATCGAGGACAACCGCGCGCAAGACTTGCATGATGCAAAGCTGCAACTTACCATATATGGACACCGCTCAAACACTGCAACTCAACACATGCTGAACATTCTATTTTGAACTCGATACATTCGTTTTCAGTGGACTTATACACATAGGTATTTCTTTTGATTACCTTATACATTCATTTTCTCTACTACAGGACACACTTCCATTTGAGGGGGAGTGTTGGAATTCATAGATAGCAAATGGTGTGCGGTCATACAGCCACTGTATTACATAAGCACGTAGATGTGTTGAACCTACGTACTGTACCATTTATAAATTGAGTCACCACTAGAGTATTTCCCAGTGAACTTCTTGTATCACTGAGACTCCAACTCCAACACTGTTATCAAGTCAAGCGACTCACTTACTTCAACAACAATGACATTGCCTGGGGTTGGGAACTTCCCAAACTCCATCCCAAAAACATTCTCCACTGACCCAACCTCTACCCAATCTACTATCACTATCCATATCTCTGTGCTATCCCAAAGCGCAGGCAAAAGCACTCAACAAAAGCATAATCGCCCACAATTTCTTCCCACACTTCACTGACATATCCAAGTGACCCTTCATCACCCACTACCTCCTCTGCTACCATCTCTGAATTCCCCTCCAGAATGTCTAACCCTGCAGGAAAGGCTTGAGCTCACTCACCTGCACTGCAGAGCATTTTGGAAAATCCTCTGTCCCCAAGTATTCCAGTCACATGACCACTCCCCACCTCCTCTTCAGCCATGCCTCTAGCCACTTCCACTTCCTCATTCAGCCTTGAAATGCATATTGCAAGGGATGTTGCCACCACTCTCAATGTGTACAAGGCGGAGCAATTGGCTAGAGAGCTCACTCACTCACTCCTTCTCCCTATCCGTACATCAAAGGCTATTCCAATGCTGGGCTATCTGGTCCCAAAACTTAAAAAATCTTTCATCCCTCAGCCCACTGACTTTGATGGAACCAAGTCCAAGTTTCACTCCTGGTGGCAAAATGTTACCCTCTATCTAGGGGGTTTTAACAAACAACCAAACAACCAGCAGAAGATAATGCTGGTCCTCTTATTTATGAAAGAGGGCTCCGTGGCCTGATTCGCTGATGTCTTTGTCGAAAGCCATGACCTCACCAACTATAGCTTTGAGGAATTCAAGTGAATGTTGGCAATCATGTTTGCTCCTGCATCTCTTTGATGCAATGCAGAACAGGAGCTGCTAATGATGAAACAAAGACAAAAGGAAATGGTAGAGGAGTTTATACTCTGTTTCCAGCAGGCCCTGATCAAGGCTGAATACAATGTGCTCATCGTAGGCCAAGGCAGGATCCTTATCAACCTTTTATGATGAGTGGTCAAGAATGAGGTCGTTGAATTTGTAGAATGATCTCAAATACATATGATCATGAACAAATCATCATCTGCATCATCCTCTTCACCCATTGTTGCCCGGTGTTCATTTTGTTGACTTTTCTTTACTATCTTCATTTTAACAATTATCCATGTCTGTTACCTTGCCTAATGTCCCTTCATGCCTTCCATCCCCTATTTTGGGAAGAAGAGTGTTACAATTTGCCCAGGTGACACTACAACAGAGACTACACAATGGCAACTGGGACTGGAATACTCTGATTTGACCTTCTTGACTTATGAGAAACAATGGAACGGAGAGTTCATGCAGATGCTAGAAGCTCAAGCAGCATTGCTTTACCAAGAAAACAATGGGTTATTGGACTACCAGCTGATGGGATACTCACTGGCCACTAACCATCCAGACTTGCTTCTTCCAGATCCAAATCTCTGGATAGACCTGACTCTCACATGCCATAGGACAACCTAGTCTGGACATGGGAATGGTACCTTGGCACGGTGCCTTGGTAGGCTGTTACAATTTTCTCTCTCTTCCCAAACCTCGTACTACTCCTCATCCCTTGCGACATAGAAGTCCTTCCAGGACTATTCCAATACAACATATACTGTTCCATCCTTCTGTTTCTTCACTCTCCATTCACCATTGTCTTCCTTGACCTTCCCTAGTGACATTCTTCTTCCACTCTTCGCTCCAGCCGTCACAAGATAACGTTCCTGACCACATGGTCAACTTCTTCCTTTCCCATAGTGGTGTTCCATTTCTGCTCTTCTCTACTGCCGCCACATGGTAATCATTCCTGGCCTTATGGTCCTCTCTTGATATATGTTTTATCTCCACATGGACAGCATCTCTCCTGACCGCTTCTCTCACAATGGTCTAGTCTTCCCGCATTCCATTGTTCCCAGTTTAGTAGTCTCTTAACTACATAAACCTTGCTGCCCTGTATTGTAGTTCCTTACACTTGATCTACGCAATATACGCCTAGCTCTTGTGACCAAGTCTCCGCTTGCCTCAGTCCCTTAGTTGAAGCCTCGCTTCTCTCTCAGTCCCTCAGATTAGACTTCGGTCTACCTCTCAGTCTCCTTAAGCCTGCGACCATCTGTCACATCTTCAGTCCTTGATTCCCTTTGAGGTTGTTGGTCTCTTTGTGAGTATCACCCTCAAAGATCCTTTGGTTACTAGACTCACGTCTGTGTAACACAGGCACTACCATCACACCACCATCAACTGTGGACGCCACTGATGCTCCACCACTTCACTATTTCCAATAAGCGGAGTCAGCACTTTCTTATTTCCAATCTTGCTTCATCAGCAAGCCCCACTATTTCCAATTGCTGAGTTCCATTCTATACTTATCCCATTGCTCTCTTACTGTTACAATTTTCTCCCTTTTCCCTAACATTGTGCTACTCCTTATCCCTTGCAATGTAGAAGTCCTTCCTGGACTACACCAGTACAACATATATTGTTCCATTCTCATTCTCCTCCATTCCCCATTCACTAAGGAAGGTTGAGCGGCGACGGTGCTAATGTTGCTTGACGTTCCGTTCCTGGTTCGGGACTAAATAAATGGAACCTAGGGCTCTCAGCAGGAGTTCCTCTTCTAGATTCGCGACGAGATGTCTGGTGTGATGGTTGAGCTGGTACCGCTAAATCTGCTGGGAAGAATTCTCGGTAGAGGAATCACTCGGCCTCAGGGATGTAAGGAACACGGAATAGTCTGTCTGGGTGGTCTCTGTTCCAGTGGAGGATGCGGAGGGTGTCGTTGTCTGGGAATCGACAGAAATATTCGTCGATCTCTTCTCTGGTAAGGACAGGGTCCTGTTGATCTGGGGTGGCTATGGTGGCTAATTGGGTCTCCACTGGTAGGCGGCAGACAGTTGTCGGTTTCTGGTTTCAGGTCTTTGCTGGTAGGCAACAGACAAGGGCTTCTCTCTGGTTTCAACTACCTTCTGGTAGGACAGGTCCTCTTGCATTACACAAGTAGCGACTGGCTCTCTCCTGCTGTATGCAGGCAGCCAAACACTAGTATGTCGCTGGTAGGCGATCGACTCTTCATTGCACTCGTCACTGGTAGGTGATTGGTCAACAGCCTAGCACTCTCCTACTGTATGTAGGCGGCTCTTGATCTGTAAGGGTGATGGCTCTACTACTCAGGGGTAGGAGCGAAGATAAGTTAGTTCTTTTGTTACGCTAACGCGATGGCTAATGGCAACCTCAAGAAACTAACCTCCTTGAATCCGCACAGGTGGCACTCACGAGGAGGCGCAGCGACTGTGAGTCAAGGGAAACTGGTGATGGATCGAACGAAGCTCCACTTGATAGAGGGTCCCAAGTA
>JBBPTR010000645.1:0-10102 GCA_038094255.1 Porphyrellus aff. niger | reverse complement strand
ACACGACAGAACCGTTGCAGTTTCCTGGCAGATGGCGAGGCATCCAGGTCATATACAGACATGTCCAGAACATCGGGGAGTTCCAGTTCTACCGTCTCCCATCGGTGAGAGAGCATCACGTATTGGGAATATTGCCTAGTAACCGCGTCAATACGTTTCTGGTGTAGTTGGGTTGTCATGGATGAAATCAACTCTTGGAATATGGGATCCTCCATGAAGATTGCTCGCCGCTTTTCGGCGTCGCAAAGCAGACCACTCGTAGTGTCAATGAGACGAATAGGGCAGTTCTGTCCGGTGCTTTTGAAAACACCCAAAATGGCGTCCTTCGTGTCCGATGGGTCGATGTAGTTGTCACGCAAGTCTACGGGATGCAAACTCAGACGAGAACTGTCAATGAAGAGATAAACTCACGCCGAATATCTGGATCCGGAGAATTTTCTAGCGTTGCAATCATCGTTTTGAGCACATCGATCGCATCCAGATATCGCCCTAGCTTGTGTAAGGCTGCATGTTTCCTTTCGTAACCCCAGGGGGAACAAGGATCCAACTTAATTGCCTGACGGATTGATGTCAAGAGAAGCACCACACACTCTTGGTTAGTACGAACCTCGTCTGCATCCTTCAAAGCATCCTCCCATCGGCGCGACGCCGTTCGCGCATCGCTGCGTTTCAAGAATAACGTTTCTCGCAACGCCGCTGATGTGATGTCTAATGCTCCCGAATACTTGGCGACAGCACTGTCGTAACTCTCGTTGCGCATCGCCGCGTCACCTTCGCTTTCCAACATCGCGGCACATCGAGACTTGATGTCCGAAGGTAAACATCCAAGTTGGGCGACATTCCCCCTCACGTGATACAATCAAGATACTTACCATTCAGCCACCCATTGAGTTCACTTCTCAAGTTCATTTCGCTTCCAAAGACGCATCCCATCTCTCGAATGGCGTCTAATACCTCTTGCGCATGTCCCGCGGCATAGAAGGCTTCGCACGAACGGCGGTAGATTGCGAGCCTCAGACCATCAAATACCCAGCCGCTGATCTTCAAGACGTCAGGACTGGTTACTCCAGATGGATCACATGTAATATCTCACGAGTGTTATAGTAACCATTTCTGGGTGTTGGGTGGATGGACAGAGGTCCCGTGCTCGCGCATACATCGACATTGCCTTGGCATATTGCTGACTATTCATGGCATCTGCTGCAAGCAAAGCATACATTTTCGCCTATATGTATACGCTAAGAATAACCTTACAAACTACATTGCAAATACTTGCCTGAACGAAAGCACACGGTCCTATGAGATCTGGGGAGCGGGCGACAATGTCGTTTACATGACGGAGGGCTTCGTCATGACGTCCGGCATCGAACAAGGTGACGGCCTGAACATGACAATAGCGTGAGGACGACCCATGTCATGTAGGTACATGCATACTTTGATCACTTCGAAGAAGCTTTTTTCTTCTCCGCAATAATTTTCTGGTGCGTCATCAAGTGACTCTGTGGTGGTGACCTCGTGACCCTCTCGACGAAACCGAGCAATATACTTCGCAAGGCGCCCGATGAGTGATGGTTTGATAGAGAGCGACTTGAAGATACTCAAGATGAGTAAACGTAGCTGTACGGATGTGAGTTACCTTCTCTGCATCGTCTAATGCCCTATTCCAACGCCGCCGACGTGCCAGAATAAGAGCCCTATTAGCGAGTTGGTAATGCACAGGACCCGAGCTTTGTTCGATTTCACGCGACAAAATTTCTTCGGCTCTGGAGAGCTCGCCCTTTCTCCAAGGAACATACACCGTATTACTTATCTCCGTTAACTACGTCAAGACATTTACGGGTTAGAAGTATGAGATCGTGACAAGGACTTACGATAGGATCCGGGTCTGAACGAGAGGGCGTTAGGCGAACTGTCAAAGACTGAAGACGAATCAATCCATAATGAGTGATCATATATCGCATATGCTCAAACCTACATGGAAGAAGTGAATCATCGGAAGATCCCTTTGCAGATCCCAGATAGAAATAGTGCCGTCCTTCGCACCACCCACGAGATGGCCATCGTTGGGCGAGATTTCAAAATCAATCACCTCGCTGGTATGTCTAAGCGAGAGCATCTCAGACTGCGTTTCAACATCCCATAACTTGACAGAACATTCTGAACTGGAAGCGGAGGCGATGAACTTGCCGTTGTTGGAGAGGCGAAGTGTAGAGACAGGATCGATGTGAGGGCGGCCTGGCCATCTCGTTGTCAACGTCGAACTTGATACGTCGAAACACAGAATTGATCCCCATAGGCTACCACAAAAGAGACGACGACCATCACCGGACCAAGCGAGCGAACATACGGGATCGCTTCGGATACACGTCTCAGGCAGACCACCGTCGTTCCAAATGCTCCAGACATGGACTAGATAATCCGATCCAGCGCTGGCGAGGCGATCGCCCATCGGCGAAAACCGAACTGACGTGACAGAGCGGCCTTGTTTCAACGGTCCGGCGACACGTCGCCCCGTTTCCAAGCACCAGACGAATACCGTTCCGTCTTGCGATCCACTTGCGATCGTTGACGCGTCGGGTGACACGTCCAGTGCGGTAATCTTCTCCTCGTGCGCTTCAACGGATTCGGCCACTTTTTCGTGCGTGGTTGGGTCCCAGACACTGACCCTTCGATCGCCAGCCCTGGCGAGTACAGTCCACTCTCCATCTTCCGATACAATCGCCCTGGCACTCATCTTCCCTTCGGGATGGATAAGTTCCTCTACCTCGCTGACATGGTCACTTTCTTCTTCTACCTTCCACCGTTGTACCGTTCCCGTGTCGTTGTCGCCGATGACAATATGCCTTGCGTCATGTGAGAATTGCAAAGACGAAATGGTTCCTTGATAGGTGCTGATATGCCGTGGCTCTGGTACCAACACGTTGGAATCAGGAATCATAGAATATCAAAAGGTGGATTCGATAACACGACCTCACCGCCAAGTCTTCCGCCTTCAGTCGTCGAGTGTCCCTCAGCTTGAGAGGCAACAGCGTGTTCGCCAACCCTCTGACGTGCTATAAGCGCCCCACATCGTCAGATGTGACAAGTGCGGGGGTTGCTGACGGTCTTACCGCTCGCTGGCGACGTCCTTCGCGAACTCCGCCATGGAACGGGAAGTTTGGACCACATGTTGGAGATAGACGTTGAGTGATAAAAATGGTTCGCTCGACCAGCGGCTACGGGGTCAGAGTGCCATCCTCGGCAGCACTGCCCACGGGTGCGAGCCGCCAAGGTGTCAAAAGCGCCCGAAGGTTTCCCATTAACCCGAAAGCCAGTGCTCGGCGCAAACCGTGGACGAGGGACACCACAAACCATATAGCTGCTAGTCACGAAACAGGATATATCATCTTGATGTTCTCCAACCAAACCATGAACTGGATCGCTTTACTGTCGTGTTCTGTCGGTGGGATTGAACTTCGGAGGTGTTGGGTCTAAATTAGAAAAAATCCAAGCAATGCGGACTTGAAAGAACGTAATGATTGCGACATAGTGGGCGACAACTTGAAAGCGACTGGCAGCTCTCTTAGCCTCTCTCTCAAACTGAGCGGACCACACCATCATGTCCAGACCATATACCTCCACCATCAACGACCTCATCGCGGGCAGTTTCGGAGGCGCTGCGCAGGTGCTCGTCGGTCAACCCCTCGATACCATCAAGACTCGCGCACAAATTGCGCCTAGTGCGTCGATTTTCTCTCCAAGTTCTTCCGTTTGACTTATGATCATCGTGTAGAAGGAATGTTTGTGAGTACTGCATCGTTTTAACCCGTCGATTTTGTTCGGACGGAGGGCTTGAAGATTCTAATTCGCTCTTAGAACGGGCCCATGGACATCCTCGTCCAGACAATCCGAAAAGAGGGGTTTTTCGCGTTGTACAAAGGTTCGTATTGTGCCTATGACCCAGGTTCTGGTGTGTTAACACCCACCCCTTCGACTTTCCTGCTATATCGTTCTCGCATGAATTACCACACCGCGACAGGCATGGCCAGCCCGCTTCTCGGTATCGCTGGAGTGAACTCTCTCCTCTTCGCTGCCTATGTTGCGTCGAAACGAGTCGTCTCTCCTTATCCAGATTTGAGCATCCAACAGATCGCACTTGCTGGTGGCATGGCTGGCGCTATCAATGCCATTCTCGCTAGCCCTGGTGGGTCATCTACACATCATTTTCTATTTCGCTCAACGTCACGTCCCCATCATCAGTCGAGATGTTCAAAGTTAGGATGCAAGGTCAGTATGGTTCCGCAAGCGATAAACGGCTTCGAACGGTCGCAAAGGAGATGTGGAAAGAATGGGGCTTCACAAAAGGTATCATGAGAGGGTATTGGGTGAGCTCCCATCCCTCCAAACTCGTTATACTTTTGTTCCCGAAGCGTCGTATTGGCCTCCAAGAAACACTATTGTTGTCACCTGCTCCTGGGGAACTTCCGATATGAACTGTTTCTAATCGAAGATTTCTACATTTTAGGTTACTGTTGCACGAGAAATTCCTGCGTACGCTGGGTAGGTAATGTGCGG
Organism: Porphyrellus aff. niger; assembly: GCA_038094255.1. NCBI lineage: Eukaryota > Fungi > Basidiomycota > Agaricomycetes > Boletales > Boletaceae > Porphyrellus > Porphyrellus aff. niger. The sequence goes on along the minus strand of JBBPTR010000645.1, from coordinate 5,548 downwards.
TCTATTCTGTCTGCAATGAATATGACCCATACAATCAGGTTCTACTCAGGTATGTACCGGCTTCGTGCTCCATGGGGAAACGGTTGTATTCACGGCGTCCCTTCAAACAAACACTTTTATATACTACTCAACTCTACTTGCGCCGTGTGAAGCATTTGAATTCTCAAAGCGACAATTCCAAGGGGTGTATGGTCAACAGGTACCCGTATGGGCATTACTCGCGAGCGGATCAACTGGAGGGGTTCGTATGGCTATCTCCGGTCGTTGTTGTTCTGCTTCACGTTTGATTTAATTCAACATAGATCGCGTACTGGCTATCATGCTATCCCCTCGGTGTGTATTTTTGTCTCACCGCTCATGTCAACGTCGTGCTTCGCGCCGAGGGGTTCTTACACTATACATCTTCATAGACGTCATCAAATCTCGTATTCAGCTCCGCCCTACACCCCCAACCTCACGTCCGTGGACCTACATAAATGAAGAGCTCAAGGCAATCGTCACCGAAGGTGGATTGTAAGTCGCATTGCAGTATCGTTCGTCCTTGTAGGTGTATTGACTAGATGCCTTCGTCCAGCAAGGGACTATTCAGGGGCTTGAGTCCATCACGTGAGTCTCCCAACCTCTTTCGTCTGGCTGGCGCTCAGGCTGATAAAAAACACATCTGACATAACAGTACTCCGGAGGTGAGCTCTGATTTGTTCTACGCTAGTTGAACACGTGTCACGGTCCTGTACAGTATACCAGCTGCAGGAAGCACGTTCGCAGCATACGAGTTGACACGAGGTGAGCAACATGACTCCAATATTTTGCGAGACGGAATATCATTCTTCCGGTCGTTTATTCCAGAGTTCTTGAAAGAATCGACTGGTGCATAGATTGCGAAACACGCACGAAGTTGGGCGTTCAAAGTTGCGTGTTACGGGGCAATCAAGGAGTCTGCGTCAGTGGATGTAATGTGAACAGTGCTCCAGCGTAGTGATCCTGTACCAGGTCGTCTCCGCATACTCGACCAGTCAATATCAATCCATCTCACCCACAAATGGTCACGTGATATCTTCGAGTTGAAGTGAATCTGGCGTTCGTAACGTTCTCCGGGCTTCAAACTCATCGCGAAACTAGTTTTCCGGTGAGCCCTATTGAACATCTACGCATTTTCCTGTACTTTACTATTCATTTTTGGGTATGATAAGCCAGGTCCGGAGCTGTTTGCGGAGGAATAGCGCCGACTCAAGTGCTCCTCCATGGTGATCACGGCAAGCCGGGCAGAACATGTGCCGGGAACCCATCTACATATAGTCGTCTCAGAAAAATCAAGCGGTGTCCGTCCGCGCTGTCACTTTCATCCATCGTCAAGATCAACACCTTGTTTTTAACCTTTCGAATTATAAACGGAATCGTCCACGATGAAGTTCCGGCCTTCCTCGTTTACATACGTCTACGGTGGGGTGGAGTATCGTTGCTCTGATGCAAAAAGTCATCCCAGGAATGAGGTAAATAATATTGTTCGGGACATGTCTCAGGAAATGCATACCAGCGAAGCATCACATCCATGAAGTACAGCATAATTGGACAGAATGCACAATGGATCGACAGGAACAATGTTAATAACCTAGGTCGGTACATCGCTATACGTGGTCTGCATGACTCCATTGGCGCAAATACTTGAATTTGCCCTCTTGTCTGTCACCTTACTTTTACGACATCTTCGACGCGTATGAGTCAATGTGTGGACAGCAGCGAGCGACAGAACTTGGACTCACCTTGGATAGTCCCTTCCCGATACACGGCGCGCCGCTTCTAATTGTGTCTGGTTCTCGATCACGGCGGTAACATTACCGTCGTACTTTGGATGTTTTCCTAACCTTTCCTTCTTGAGCCGTGCAAGATCCAAGATCACCTGCCAAGCGGGACTTGCAGGATCCATATTGCGAGTACACCATGCTTCATCGAGATCCATCGAGTCCACAAGGTATTCCAGCACAACCCGGAATTCCCTTCCGAGCAATGCTAGTCCCTCCACATAGTATTTCAGATAAAGCACTGGAAAGCGGGCTGGTTGCGGCATGACAAATTTCTCTTCGCTGAGCGGTGAGAGGGAATAAAATCTATCGGGAACAATTAGAAAATAGAGCACAGCTCCGGTAACCTTGAATCGTTGGAAATCCCGAAGGGGGGTATAATAATGACGTGGGCGAAACGCGGAGCAGAAGTCCGGCATGTGGGTGAACATGAGAATCGCCCTTTCGACCTCAGATCCAGGGACGACGATCTCCTGCTCCTGCAGTTCTGATAGCTTTAATTTGCCAAAAGGTTTGTACAGGTAAACTTGCTCACGCTAACAGCGAAAGGTGCATTATAATACTCCCAAGCCTGATCCCCTGCGAGACACCATTTTATTCCTGCCGTTGCGAGCACATCGGATATCTTGGCGTAGAATTGGTTCATATCAGGTGGTTTGTCTCCCGGGAATCCATGCTGATCAACGACAACATCGGGATGTCGTGGAAACTCTTGTGGTTTTGGTCTTCCACTGAGAGTAACAGATGAAAATCATTACAAGATCGACAATCCACTCACATTGGCCATCTTTCTCTGTTCCAGGCAGCGTATATAACGAAGCCGACAATAGCAGCGAGTAGCGAGGTACCAAGGAGGGTGTAACAGGTCATATTGTCATTCGGAAGTTTCCATAGATCGCTAACGCGATGATAAGTAACAACCTTTCGACCCACACACGACGTGCGCATGTCCCCTGGGCGATGTCAGACCCTCTCCAACGTACGTGTCCCCTCGATCCACCCACATTCAGAAAAAACGCGGTCTGGTCGACCCCGTCGGGTTGGGGATCGGGACGGAGATGACGGTGCACGCGCGGCACGGCAAGGGAAAGGGCGTGACGCTCGTCGGGCGGCGTGAGGGCACCGCAGCCGTGTTGAACGACCTGGTGCGTCGCGTGTCGGACGTCGGTGCGAGCTTGGGAGCGCTGACCTCGTCGTCACCAGATCCGAGCGCATCTTCCTGCGCTCCCGCGGCACTGGACGCTCTTTTACTCGCTCGACCAACACGGGATCTCGCTCAACACACTATATGCGCGGTGCGAACCACGCATTCCCTAGCGCGCGCATCCAGATCCGCCCAAGGACGGTTCGCTCGTCATTCAAGTTGCATACGACGCCGTGTTCGGCGCATGGCTCAGCGGGTGGATACGAGTAGAAAAGGGCGGGTACTACGGCTCGGGCGAGGCGTGAGTCATCCTGCGTGTTCTCAGCCAACTCATGGCACTAACGCTTCCACGGAACAGGTTTCTCTGGCGCTACCCCTCTACGAAAGCCGGCCGAGAGCGCGGGTTATCGTTCCCGTGTCGCTGTCGCTGTCGCCGATGACAATATGCCTTGCGTCATGTGAGAATTGCAAAGACGAAATGGTCCCTTGATAGGTGCTGATATGCCGTGGCTCTGGTACCAACACGTTGGAATCAGGAATCATAGAATCTAAAAAAAGATCGATTCGATAACACGACCTCACCGCCAGGGAGGAATAGTGCCGCCTCAAGCGCTCCTCAATGGTGACCACGGCAAGCTGGGACAGAACATGTACCGGCCACCCATCTACATATAGTCGTCTCAGAAAAATCAAGCGATGTCTGTCCGCGCTATCACTCTCTCATCCATCATCATCAAGGCCAGCCAGCACCTTGTTTTTAACCCTTCGAATTCTCGCTATCATAAACGGAATCGTCCACGATGAAGTTCCGGCCTTCTTCGTTTACATACGTCTACGATGGGGTGGAGTACTCACTCGACTTGACCCGGCGCCCCAAACACACCAGTCGGGAGGCTTGCGGCGTGTGGGAGTTTGGTGATAACAGAGCCTGGAAGATATTCTCCAGCATGGGCCTGTACCGCCAACTCACCAGCGATTACGAGACAGCCAGAGCCAACGGCGTCCCCACTCCGGATTTCTCGTTCGTCACCGGTGTCGTGGCTTCCAGTAACGGACAGAGACGCTCCGGGTTCGCGCTCGTCTCGACATACGTCGCTTCGGGTCGGTTTTTCGCCTTGAAACGCAATAATACCAGCCAATTCAAGCGAGCTATCGACTCCATCGTCGACGATGGAATCCTCCAGGAGTGCGCGTCGAATCACATCGCACGGTGACATGCTGACGAAAACGAAACTGATGCCCAGAATCGAGCGTGCCCTCGCGGCGGCCGTACGTATTCGGCTCGCAGACCCGCAAGGATTTATCGACCCGACGAACGCTTACCATCCAGTCGTGTTCATCGATATTCACACTCACAGCGTGCCAGCAGGGTCGCTTGAGAGTCTGCAGGACTATGTCTTGGAGCGGCGCAGGAAACTATTGGAGTACTGAGGACGGGCGTGATGAAGGCGCTCCAGCGTGAGTATCGTCCTCCACGGCAGTTTAATATTCTCACACCACAGGAGTAGATGACCAGAACGATGTTCGTTCGAGAGAGGTGTGGGACAAGTTCAATCCATGTATGATAGCCGGTGAACGAGGGGTGATGACGCTGTGGCAGGGCATCACTCTGTGTGATGTTTCTCGAGTCGAAACGAGGTACGCTGTGTTGAGTCGATGGCCACGCTGGTTCGGTCTGGGATTCGAGTCGTTTGCTAGAACGCGGATGGCACGCGCACGTCTGCGATTGTGCGTTGGCCCCTAGATCAGACAGTAAGCTCGACTTAGTTTCCCGCAGCGCTCCGTGTATGATGGATTTCGAGCGATCTCTACGCGACACGTCAGTAAAGTGGTATAGTATAAGGGTAGACGAGATGGCTATGAATGTAGTCTGGAAGTGTAGCCTCTCGCAGTACACGGCGTGAAGTATAGTAAACGGACCGGGAGTAACCACGGAGTCAGATGAAAGGTACCAATTATAAAATAATCAAGAGTCAACGCTCCTCGCGAGTCAATAAAAAAGTACACGAAGACCGACCGACCGCTACGGCGCAACAACGACGAAAACAAGGGCGTTTTCGCACTGCTCAATGATCGTCAGGTTCGTCATGAGAATTTTCCTTGTCGCTTTCCGACGTTTGCAGCGACTTGCGAGACACATCAGTCGGAATCGCATCATCGCTTGACAATAAGAAGCCTCACGTTTGACTTTGACGGCTCTGAATCGACACCATCTATGTGATCCTCCTGGAAGAAGGCCAATCGCTCCTCTTTCTTGCTGGGCAGAGACGTCATATCCGGGGGTAACGAAGAACTACCCCGAAGCTCTATCTCAAGTTGCATCAGTTGCGATATAAATCCAGGGTTCGGACAAGCGATCGGTCTCGCGCTGACGACGAGCCCCAGAGCCCGTCTCAACGACATGCCGCACCCTTTCATCAAATAGAACACGACGATGGCCGGAGAACGAGAAATTCCAGCGGAACAATGGACGAATATCTTGCTGGATTTCCCCCCCTCGCGCGCCTTGGTGATGAATGCGAGGGCGTCTCCGCCTGGTTTGTTCAGTTTGGCAGAGGGGTCGTCTTCGATGGAAAGACGGAGGTAGGTGACGCCGTCGTGGGTC
>JBBPTR010000639.1:0-10137 GCA_038094255.1 Porphyrellus aff. niger | reverse complement strand
ATTTTCCTCCTTCATCACACTATCCTCTTTATCTCCATTCCTTGTGACATAGAGATCCTTCCTGGGATCTACCAGTATGATCAACCTTGTTCTTTCTTTCTTCTTCTTAGCCTGGTGCTCACTCTTGTTCCCATTGACTCCTCTTAGTGATGTTCTCTTTCCGCTCTTTGCTCTAGTTGTTGTTACAATTCGCCCTTCAGACTCTAATGAGACACACTTTCAACAATGGCTACTGGAACCGGACGTACAGGACAATGCATACTTGCTCTACGTAGAGCAATGGAGGAATGATGATATTATGGACTTACTGGAGGCTGAGGCAGCCGGGCTGCACAAGGAAGATGACGGACTCCTGGACTATTGTCCCATGGGGTACGACCTCTCCACCAATCGCCCAGACTCCCTACTCCCCAATCCAGATCTATGGATTGATCCCACTTTGGCAAGACGTCATACACATTAGGAGGGCCTGAGAGACATTGCACAGATTGGGACAGCCTGGGAAGTCATGCCTTGGCACAAACACTTTAGGAACGCCACCATCACTGCGGATGCCACTGATGTGCCACCATTTCATCTGCTGAGTTTCATTCCATTTCATATTCTCTTTATGGCAATCCCCATTACTATTTATATTGCTTAATACTATGTAATTTACATATGTAAATAGGGTTGAAGCATAATATGCATCAAATGCTTATGTTACTGTATCTACTAAATAATGGTTACTAGCATTATGGTCAAATACAGTGACTTCAAAAACCCTTTCCATGTTAGCCCTAGTGGTAGTGCACAAAGCACACTGCCATACACTGTGGGAATTTCGCTTAGCTTTGGTGAAGGTATAAATAGTATATACCATTGGCTACAAAATCGCCCCCAGGGTCATGTGATTTTGTTCACAGGGTACAAAGATATGGCCACTCTAAAACTATAATACCATGGAAAGGGTTTTTTCACTTTTGAACTAATGCCCAGTATTTCAATGAAATCATAGTATATTTGCTATTGTTTGTTGGTACAAATAAATATATGCATGTGGATAGTGTGCTTGAGTTTAAAAATGTTCACATACTCAATCACTATCAAGGTTAAATCCCTCTCTCTTACTCAATAAAACACTATCCTCTCTATGCTTGATGTTGGTCACTCTGGCATAGCCATTGCCAAGCAAACTGGCATTAGCCCTTCTGCCACATCCAAACATCACTCCAAGAAGCATTCTACAATTTCTAAGGCTATTGGGGATTGTTCTTCCATACCTTCACTCACCAACATTTATCATTGTTACAATTTTCTCTCTTTTTCCTAACCTTGCACTACTCCTCATCCCTTGCGACGTAGAAGTCCTTCCAGGACTATTCCAATATGACATATCCTGTTTTATTCTTCTTCTTCTTCACACACCATTCACCATTGTCTTTCTTGATCTTCCCTAGTGACATTCTCCTTCCGCTCTTCGCTCCAGCTGTCACAAGGTAACATTCCTGACCGCATGACCAACCTCTTCCTTTCCCATAGCGGTGTTCCATTTCCGCTCTTCTCTACTGCTGCCGCATGGTAACTGTTCCTGACCTCATGGTCCTCTTTTGATATACGTTTCATCTCCACATGGACAGCATCCCTCCTGACCGCTTTTCTCACAATGGTCTAGTCTCCCCGCATTCCATTGTTCCCAGTTTAGTAGTCTCTTAGCTACATAAACCTTGCTGCCCTGTATTGTAGCTCCTTACACTTGATCTATGCAATCTATGTGGCTCTTGTGACCAAGCTCCTGCTTGTCTTAGTCCCTCAGTTGAAGCTCCCGCTTCTCCCTCAGTCCCCTTAGTCTAGACTTCAGTCTATTCCTCAGAATCCTTAGTCTGTGACTAGTCATCGCATCCTCAGTCCTTGATCCCCTTTGAGGTTGTTGGTCTCTTCGTGAGTATCACCCTCGAAGATCCCTTGGTTACTAGACTTGTGTCTGTGTAACAATCATGCCCAACATCTTATTGTCTCTTGGAAGAGTGAAAATGCTATTCAAGTTACCAAGGCCCTCTCTAATATCATTGACCAACCTCTCTCTGCCAATACTGTTTGTTACCACTTGAAGAAATTAGGTATGAAGGCTATGGTCAAGTCCAGTTGTCCTTCTCTCTCCAAGAGGCAATGCAAAGCCCATCTAGATTTTGTTTATGCAGTTTGAACACACCAAAAGGCTGTTGTTACTCTACAGGAAACCCATATCTTGGAGTGCACTGCACATATATCACACAGCAATTACCTCGACTCCAACTCCCAACCCACTTTATGCCCACTTTATGCATGATACTGGGAATATATTCAGGATTAATCTCGGCCAGGATGATAAATGGTAGGCTTATCAGTTTGCCATCAATCTTGTTTCTGTTACCTCCATTGATTTTTCATCAAACAGGAGGGTTATCACTATGGCCAGCACAGATCAAGGGATCCAATCATGGAACATTATCACAGGAGAGAACATAGCTAGCTTTGAAAACAAAGCCTCATCTGTTTTGGTTCATTTCTATGGTTCTGGGACATTCATCATTGACATCTTGATTGCCATTTGGGACCCCAGGGTGGGTCATAAGTACTTTGGAGACTTAGATGTTCATGAAGATGAGATTACATCTCTTGAGTTTTCTCTTGATAGTGCTCTTCTTGCATCTGGTTCTCAGGATCATACAATCCAGCTGTGGCTGCTTAATTCAGCCCAGTGCTTATGCAAGCTAGTTGTGCATGAAGGGCCAGTAGCTGTGCTCACTTTTACACTAAACTTGAAGCAATTGTGCTTGAGGTCACAAGATAATTTACTCATTGTCTAGGATCTGAAGGGAGGGGAGGTGATTTGTTGAATAATGGGTGACCATGCTGGCACCATTACATTGTACATTTCCCATGATGGAACCATGGTTATAACAGCCTTGCAAGATAAGTTGATCAAAGTCTAGAATGTTGTGTCAGGGCAATGTATACATGCACTTACCAAAGGGTACAAGCATACTGTTACACTAATGCAGCAGATAGCAATAACTCTTAGAAGCTAACAGTGTACTCTGATCTGGCAATCACCCAGTGATAGGACACTAGCCACTTGCTGGTTGTTATAGATGGAAAGTGGTTCCATGTATGGTACCAGCAGGATGAATGGAGATGGGATCTTGCTCATTAGGCAAGGCCTTCCAAGAGTAGTCGCTAGTCACCACATAAGATTGCATAGAACTAACTTAGAGTTTACAGAATATGTATGGGCACTGTAAAAAAGAAAAGGGATGTCCTCAACTACTGGATGGATCCAGCTAGTCAGGAAAAATGGGTGTGGGCAAGGTTTACTTGACCCAAGGGACTCCTGTTGGTCATTTAGAGATGAGAAGGGGCAGCAGAAATTCTTGTCTAGCATGGATGAGGAAGTCTGGATCAAAACCAGATTGAGTGATGAGCAGACTAAACAAAATCTGGTCTAGGATGAGGACCAAATATGAGAGAAACAAAAGTGATGAGGTTGCAAGGTGAAGGTGACAAAGTTTTTGAACTGACAGATGATGATTTGATGGAGCAAAAGCTAAATTTTATGATCCTATGTACAACTAGTTTACAGTCTGGGCATTTTCTGTTACACTAACGTGATGGCTAACGACAACCTCAAGAAACTAACCTCCTTGTACTTGCACGGGTGGTACTCACAAGGAGACACAGTGACCATGAGACAAGGGAAACGGGGTGATGGATCATATATCTTGATAAGGCTCCACTCGACAGAAGGTCCCAAGTATCCGGGTCAGGGATCAAGGGGAAGAGAAGGTTCGAGGAGCAAAGGTCTTGCCTAAAGTGCGAAGCTTTCCCGAGGTGGTCATATAGTCACCATGTAAGACTGTGTAGAACTAACTTAAGATTACAGGGTACGAGATGGGCACTATAAATACTATAAAGGGTCGGAGTACGAAGCGTGTGAGAGAACACTTTAGGAGAGGTAAATGTCCATAAGTAGAAAGAGGAGAAAGGGAAATCCCTGGGATATCCCTGGGGTGTCCCATCTAAATATGGAGTTGGAAATAGATAGATTGAGCTGACTGAGCAAGAAATATAAATAGAGATGACGAAGCCAGAAGTGGAAATGAAGAGGAAGGAAACTCAGCATATGAAATAGATATATGAAATAGTGGAGTGGTGGCACATCCGTGGTGTCTGCAGTTGATGGTGGCACTTTGCCAAGGCACCTATGCCAAGGTATGGCTCCCACGCTCAACTAAAGTGGAACAGCAGAGTCTGGGAGTCGGATTGATCCATAGATCTGGATCGGGTAGTAGGGAGTTAGGTGGGTTGGTGCTAATCCTGTATCCCAGAGGGAAGTAGTCCAGTAGCCCATTGTCTTCTTTGTGTAGCGCAGCTGCCTGTGCCTCTAACAACTTGTTGATGTTGTCTCCTCTCCATTGTTCCTCATACATGAGGAATGCTCTGTCCTGTACATCCGGTTTTGGTTGCCATGTGTCGAAAGTTGTCCCATTATCATCCCACGAGTGAATTGTAACATTTTCCCAGGACTTGAACAAGATGCAAATCTCAGAGAGAAGAGAATAGATCCTATCAGAACACAAGCTAATCTGCTGTCAGTGGTGGAGACAAACTGAATAAGGGTGACTCAGATACATAGCATGTGGGTGAGATCTATGTATGAAGGAAAATGAACAGTCCAGAGGTTCTGGTCTAAATTTCTCAAGGTTGACTTTGTAACTAAGTAGAATTTTCGAATGGTTAAACAAAAAGAATAAGGAAAAGAAATAAAGGAAAAGACAAGAAAGGAACGAGAAGGAAATGGATCCTAAGGAAGAGGCAGATAGATTAGTCCAGACATGGATAGAACAGATACATACACAAGGGGACTGGATAGACTTGGATTGACACAGGACATAAAGTGGGTTGCAAGGGAACTTGGCAGGTACCTATGTCTGTTGGAAAATACAGCATATTGTAACATAGAGAGCAACAAGCTCCTACAGTGCTCTTATAGACATATGGGTAAAGGGGTCACAAGGTATGCAAGAGAATACCTTAGGAGGGTTAAGCATCTGTAATCAGAAAGAAAGGGAACATAGATCTCCTGCATCCGAATGGAGCATGAGTGTCTGCCAAGGCACTATTAAATAAATATAGAAATGAAACTCAATGAAGATCAAATAAGTGGAGCTTGCTGTTATGCAGACGCAAGTCTAGTAACCAAGGGATCTTCAAGGGTAATACTCACGAAGAGACCAGCAACCTCAAAGGGGGATCAAGGACTAGGGATGCAACAGACAGTTGCTTGACTAGGGGGACTGAGGGGTAGACCGAAGTCTAGACTAGGGAACTGAGGGAGAAGCAAAGCTTCAACTGAGGGACTAAGGCAAGTGGAAGCTTGGTCACAAGAACTAGGCATATATTGCATAGATCAAGTGTAGGGATTTACAGTACACGGTAGCAAGGGTTAAGTAGTGTCGTGACTACTATATCGAGAACAATGGTAGCTAGGGGTACTGGACCATTACAAGAGAAACGATCAGGAGAAGGCTATCCATGATGGAGATAAAACATGTAACAAGGGATGACCATGTGGTCAGGAACAGTTACCTTGTGGTGAGTGGAGCAAAGAGCAAAATGAGAACACCACTAAGGGAAAGTCAAAGGAGTGACCATGTGGTCAAGAATGTTACCATGTGACAGCTGGAGCAAAGAGTGGAAAAGAATGTCACTAGGGAAGAACAAGGGGAACAACAGTGAATGGTTGGAGAAGAAGGAGGAATGCAGAATATATGTCATATTGGATCAGGCCGGGGAGGACTTCTACATTGCAAGGGATGACAAGTAGTACAACATAAGGGAAAATGAGGAAAATTGTAACAACAATAGGATGTGAAGGAATTGGATGGAAGGAAATGATGACAAAGCAAATGGAAGAGTATGGAATATTATGGATTGGGAATGAGTCATCATAGAAGAAAAGAAACAGTGTCCTAGGCAGGGGTCGAACTAGTGACTAGTGATAGTACAGGGAAAAAATCATAACAGGAAGTAGATTAGCCATGGATAAAGAAAGAGCTAACACAGTAAGTGAAGGTGAAGAGCAATGTGAGTTAGCATATAATGGAAGTGTCAATGGATAAAAAGAAGGACTTAGGTAAAGGATAGTGAGACAAATGACAAGGGAAGGGATTCCTGAGTGATAAGTAGTTGGTAACAATGAGTTGCAGAATGGTATAAGCCAGGAAAAACTGTAACAGTAGGATTGTCTCACACTGCTCCATACAGCATGACTGTAGTAGCATCACTGAACAGGGCATGGTTTCTGGTAGCACCAGCATGCACAGGGGTCAATTGGTTGACCAATCTTGACCAATCACAACCCAGTGACCAATAATTCACACTCTGCCAGCCAGGGCCAGCCATATCACATGCACCATGGCAATGTGCAACCAAAGGCTTCAGTCATGCACACAAGCATGGTGGTAGTGAGTGGCAGTGCCTTGAGTGGGGGATTTTCACTAAGGTTCAAACAATGGGACAAGACAGACATTGTGATTCCAGACAGGTAGTAGAAATACATATATTTTTGTGAACCATATAATACATCCAGTACTATATACAGGTGTCAAACACGAGTGATTGCACTCATTTCAGTGCTGTTTAAACAGCAGGCAGTGATGGCAGCAAGAGCAAATGGAATGTTGACAACAAGCAATGATACTCGTGTCAACACTGTCTAAGCAGCAAGCAGCAGTGGGCATCAAGGGCAAGTAGACAACATCAAAAGCAAGCAGTTGCACTTGTTTTCACACTATTTGAACAGCAGGTGGTGGATTGCAGCAAGAGTGAACAGATGACGCCGACAACGAGTAGTCACACTCACATCGATGCCATTTAAGTGGCAGGTGGTGGGGGCATGTGCAGTGTTGAAGGCAAGTGGATGACTGAACTCAGGCAGTGTCGAAAGCAAGCGGAAGACATTGAGAACGAGCAGTGGCGCTCATTTCTGATACCAAACAGCAGGTAGTGGGAGGCGTCAACAACGAGCGGCCACACTCATTTTGATACCATTCAAACAGCAGGCAGTGGTGAGCGTCAAGAACAAGGAGACAATGTCAACAACGAGCAGTTGCACTCGTGTCTAAACCATTTGAGCAGCTGGGACATGTGGATGGTGTCGATGGTGACTGGACAGCGCTGACAACAAGCGGCTGTGCTCCTTTTGATGCAGTTCGAACAGCAGGCCACAGTAGGTGTCAAGAACAAGCAGACGATGTTGACCACGAGCAGCTGCGCTCGTGTCGACAACATTTGAGTGACTATGGGATGTGGTGTCGATAGCGAGCGGATGGCGTCAACAACAGGCAGCTGCGCTTGTTGTGATGCCATTCAAATGACAGGCAGTGGTGAGCGTCGAGAACAAGTAGATGATGTCGACAATGAGTAGTTGCGCTCGTGTCAACGCTGTCTGAGTGGTGTTATGCAGATGCAGGTCTAGTAACCAAGAGACCTTTGTGGGTGATACTCACGAAGAGACCAATGACCACAAAGGGAGATCAAGGACAAGGATGTGTCAAATAGACACAGACTAAGGGGCTGAGGGATAGACCAAAGTCTAGACTAAGGGGACTGAGAGAGAAGCGAGAGCTTCAACTGAGGGACTAAGGACAAGCAGGAGCTTGGTCACAAGAGCTACGTAGATTGCGCAGATCAAGTGTAAGGAACTACAATACAAGGCAGCAAGGTTTATATAGCTACGAGGCTACTAAACAAGGAACAATGGAAGTCGGGGAAACTAGATCGTTGTGAGAGAAATGATCAGGAGGGGCACTGTCCATGTGGAAGTGAAATGTGTATCAAAAGGACAATCATATGGTCAGGAACAGTTACCAAGCGGTGGCTATAGCGAAGAGTGAAAATGGAACATCACTATGGGAAAAGAAGAGATTGACCATGCGGTCAGGAACGTTACCTTGTGACAGCTGGAGCGAAGAGCAGAAGAGGAACGTCACTAGGGAAGATCAAGAAAGACAACAGTAAACGGGAAATGAAGGAAGAGAAGAATGGAGCAGTGTATGTTGTATTGGAAGAGTCCTGGAAGGACTTCTATGTCGCAGGGAACAAGGAGTAGTACAAGATTTGGAAAGAGGGAGAAAATTGTAACACACCTTGGGAAATCATTTCAGTGGACATCATCGGACCATTACCAGAATCGCAAGGCAAAAATGCTGTATTAACAGTGTTGGATCGTTTCTCGAAAATGATTCATTTATTCTCTATCACAACAGACATCACATCCAAAGGGGTAGCAACAATCTTTCATGACCACATTTTCAAACTCCATGGCACCCCACAAAAAGTCATTTCCGATCGAGGTCCTCAATTTGTCTCTTCCTTCATGAAGGACCTCTATACTCTTCTTTGAATTGAAGGAAATCCTTCTACCGCCTATCACCCCCAGACGGATGGGCAAACTGAACGGTACAATGCAACAGTGGAACAATATCTACAGCTGTACACAAACCATCTACAAAACAACTGGGTAGACTGGCTTCCTCTTGCAGAATTCTCCCACAACCAAAACACAACCCAAGGAGGATTCTCCCCTTTTGTGCTAAACTATGGTCAACAACCTTTAATTCACACTAAGTCAAGAAAAATAACTCGAAATGACTCGGCACAAGAGTTCATGGACCAAATGAAGCACACTATCGAGAGGGCCAAATTATCCCTACAACATGCTGCAGTCGATATGAAAAGATTTCATGACAGGAAGGTCAGACCACCCAAGGAGTACAAGTTGGGGGACCTAGTATTGTTGGACGGCACTAATATACGATCGGAACAACCATCAAAAAAGCTTGGAGATAAACGATACGGATCATTTAAAGTCATCAAAAAGGTTGGAGCATCGTCATATAAGCTTCAATTAGACCCAAAATGGTGAGGCATTCACCCAGTTTTCCACAAATGTTTACTTCACCCGTATACTCCGGGATCCTTTCCATCGCAATCTACTGCCCCACCTTCACCACCCGATCTTGTCCATGGTCAGGAAGAGCAAGAAATCGATGAGATATTGGCCTCTCGAGAAAGACGAAACCGAGTCGAATATCTGGTTCATTGGAAAGGTTTCCCAGACGAAGAAAATGAGTGGATCCCAAATAATCAATTACCACACTCCCAAGATCTCGTCACTTAATTTCATCGTCTTCATCCTACCGCTCCACGACCGGTTACTCGAATTCGTCTTCGATACAATGCCTCGGAACCCGATTCCCCTTGCTCATGTCCTACCTGCTGTAACGAACCCCTTCCACCTGTCACCACAACCATTTTGTCTTCCCCTGATTTCCTTGAGTTCCATAACTCGCTCAGGAGATCGAGACCTTGAAAAGGGGGTAATGTTAGGAACATTTTAATTCCCTTTCTTCTTCCCTATCGTTCTATTACATTCCATAAGTTTCTATGACATTCTAGTCTAGTCTCGACCATGACATCATATTGACATCATTGCCTCATGTACAGTAGTATATATATGAGCCCATCCATGTACATAGATTCCCTAAGCTTGGTTAATTCATTCATCATTCTTGGTAACTCTCTCACTTTGAGTGAGCCCTTGAGTGAGGTCCTGACATCAAGGCCGTCTACTCGCCCTCAACACTGCCCGCATGCCCTAGCCACTTGTTACAATTTTCTCCCTCTTTCCAAACCTTGTGCTACTCCTTGTTCCCTGCGACATAGAAGTCCTTCCAGGACTCTTCCAATACAACATACACTGCTCCATTCTTCTCTTCCTTCATTCCCCGTTCACTGTTGTCTTTCTTGATCTTCCCTAGTGACGTTCCTCTTCTGCTCTTCGCTCCAGCTGTCACAAGGTAACGTTCCTGACCGCATGGTCAATCTCTTCTTTTCCCATAGCAGTGTTCCATTTCCGCTCTTCGCTATAGCCACCGCTTGGTAACTGTTCCTGACCATATGGTCGTCCTTTTGATACGCGTTTCACTTCCACATGGACAGCGCCCCTCCTGATCATTTCTCTCACAACGATCTAGTTTCCCCGACTTCCATTGTTCCTTGTTTAGTAGCCTCGTAGCTATATAAACCTTGCTGCCTTGTATTGTAGTTCCTTAC
>JBBPTR010000638.1:0-10143 GCA_038094255.1 Porphyrellus aff. niger | reverse complement strand
GGAGAACGCACTTCGGTGGAGCCTTGCAGCAGCGCGAGTCTACACGGCACCACCAAACGTAGCCGCGCGTCGCCGTTTCAAAGGGAATAGTACCCCTTGTTGACTGCTCCCAGAGGTGAACTAAAACGGAAAGGTGATGACAATAGTTGAGGTAGAGTGTATTTCGTAAGGTGTAGTGACCCCACAAAAATTAGGCACCCCATAACTACAGTGCACCTGCTCATAATGCATACGAGTGGGGAAGCGAAAAAGTTATGGATTATGAGGAATATGTGACAAATGTCACATGGTGTGACTACTAGACACTGACTACCAATGTATTGACTTGGACTCGTGAATGTAGTACACAAACTTGTAATCATGTAAGTATAGGAATACTACAGGTGATTAGCTAGGATACAAGAACATGAGTGGATGGATCTCACCCCCATGAGACAGAGTCTCTGACTATTGAGCACCTAAAGTACTGTAGCATCTATAGGGACATTACTTACAAAGGTTATTGGGAACTTGAGGTAGTTACTACAACAAGTGTTGATGCAAGTGACTATAGAAAGTAGAGACTGGTTATTGCTTTCAAGCCATAAAATGGACTTTGAAGAACTGGAAAAGGGTCATTTGGTCAAATAAAACCAGGATGAACAACATTGTGTTAGATAGAAGAGAGTATATACAGAAAAAGGTAGCAAAGCCATAATAGAACAAGAGAATATATGGAATAGTTAAGTTTAACTAATGCTTTTTGAGATGCATGGATTGGAATGGAGTTGAAATCCTTACTGAGATTAAGGGGTGGATAGGTAGTAAGCAGTATATCTCCATTTCTAAAGGCAATCTGCTTCCCAGCATGAAAAATTTATGGATTTTCTAAGAAGAACATTATCTTATAATAGGTTAATAACCCTAAGCACCTCTTAAAACAGCTAAAAATGGCAAGTTTCTTAATGGATCAAGGTCCTTGGTTAGCCAGCACATTCTCCAGACCTCAATTATATTGAAAATCTCTAGCAATGTTACAATTTTCTCCCTTGTTCCCGATCTGGTACTACTCCTCGTTCCTTGTGACGTAGAGATCCTTCCGGGATTATTCCAATACGACGTACAATGCTCCATTCTACTTTTCCTTCACTCTCCGTTCACCGTTTACTTTCTTGACCTTCCCTAGTGACGTTCCTCTCCGCTTCTCTCCAACCGTCACAAGGTAACCTCCATATCCGTTTTCCCCTTAGCGATGTTCTATTTCCGCTCTTCATTACCGCCATCGCAAGGTAGCTGTTCCTGACCATATGGTCATCCTTTGATACACGTTTCATCTCCACATGGACAGCTTATCTCCTGATCGTTCCTCTCACAACGGTCTAGTTTCCCCGTCGTCCATTGTTCCCAGTTTAGTAGCCCTCTAGCTATATAAACCTCGCTGCCCTGTATCTTAACTCTTTACACTTGATCTACGCAATTCACGCTAGCTCTTGTGGCCAAGCTCCCGCTTGTCTCTAGAACCCTTAGTCGAAGCTCTCCGCTTCTCCCTCAGAAACCCTTAGTCGAAGCTCTTCGCTTCTCCCTCAGAAACCCTTAGTCTAGACTTCGGTCTGTCCTCTAGAACCCTTAGTCCACGTCCGTCCGACGTGTCCCTTGTCCTTGATCCCCTTTGTGGTCGCTGGTCTCTTCGTGAGTATCACCCACAAAGATCTCTTGGTTACTAGACTCGCGTCTGCGTAACAAGCAAATTCTTGAAAAAAAATTCTATTACTATATAATGTCACCAAAGGACTTTAGAAGCTTTTGAAGAGAATAACAATAGAATGGGGCAAGATAGAAGTTGAGAAGTGTCAAAGATGGCTAAAATGCATGTGTAAGAGACTAGATATAATAATAAAGGTAGAGGGTGGGTGTAATAAATACCAGAACCATAGAATAGAAATAATGCTCAAATAAGTGTCCCAATGACATGTCATTTTGGAATGATCATATCCAAATGCCATGGCAACCAAATTACATAATAAGGTACTCATCATCTAGATATGGGTTAGGGCTATTATTGACCCTACAAGTATTTAAGCTGACTCCTTCTAGTTCTTTAACAAATAACAAGTCTTTCCAAACTGACCCAATATTGGGACACTTTTTTGAGCCACTATAACTCCACTTGCTCAGAGAGACTGTTATGACTGGCCCGGGTAGGGACAGAAGTAGCCTTGCAGAACAAGGTTCAAAGACTTGCTAGGGCTTGCCCAGCAGTGAACATTAACGTGCCCCAGTAATCCTGAAGGCAGAGGTGGACTAAGAGCGTCGACTCAAGAGTATGATGGAGACTTGTAGAGGAGGCGCTAACCGCAGCTAGCTTCTGAGGGGTTTACCAAGTGGATTGCAAGGTAAGTGCAAGGAGAACAAGTCTGGGGTATGTACAGGTGAGCAGTGAGGCTTATATACCCTAGCTATGGAAGGTCATGGAATCTGAAAGAATGTCCCATGACAAAGTGAAATGATAAGTCATGACCAAGCATGACTGAGCGAATGACGAAGCATGACTAAAAGTGATGACAGTAGAATACGAGGGAATGCAATGGAATCGGATGGAAGGAAGCGATGACAAAGCAAATGGAATGGTATGGAATACTATGGAATAGGGATGAGTCATTGCAGAAGAAAAGAAATAGTGTCCTAGGTGAGGGTCAAACTAGTGACCATAGTGATACAAGGAACAAATCGTAATAGAGACCCTGTCCCTAGTCATCTATCACCATGACTTGTATATCTGCCATCATAATCCCCTTTAATCTCAATCAAATAACCCTATACATGTCATTGTATTATCTAGAGTGCCATGTTAAGGCCACAATTTGCTATCTGGTCTCACTAGAGGATAACCACTGGCCCCAAATGTGGCAGGTTCTTTTGGACCAGGAATTCATAGGTTCTACTATGTATCTCTATTCTATGGAACCAGCATATTCATTTCACTGTAGGAGATATTACACAAAGTGTAGTAAATTCATTCCACTTACAGTGGCTCAAAAAAGTGTCCCAATATTGGGTCATTTTGGAAAGATTTGTTATTTGTTAAAGAGCTAGAAGGAGCTAGCTTAAACCATTGTGTTATGCAGATGCTAGTCTAGTAACCAAGGGATCTTCAAGGGTGATACTCATGAAGAGACCAATGACCTCAAAGGGGATCAAGGACTAAGGATATGACCAATGGTCGTAGACTGAGGGAACTTTGGGAATCAGACCTAGGTCTGGGCTAAGGGGACTGAGGGAGAAGTGAAAGCTTCGACTGAGGGACTGAGGCAAGTGGAGGCTTGGTCACAAGAGCCACGTAGATTGCGTAGATCAAGTGTAAGGACTATGATACAGGGCAGCAAGGTTTATATAGCTAATGACTACTAAACCAGGAACAATGGGAGACGGGGAAACTAGACCATTGTGAGAGAAGCGGTCAGGAGGGATGCTGTCCTTGTGGAAGTGAAACGCGTGTCAAGAGAATGACCATATGCTCAGGAATGGTTACCTAGTGACAGTGGTAATGAAGAGCAGAAGGGGAACGCCGCTTAGGGAAAGGGAAGAGATGACCATGAGGTCAGGAACAGTACCTTGTGACGACTGGAGCGAAGAGTGGAAGAGAACGTCACTAAGGGGAATTAATAGGAACGATTGTGAGTACTGGACTCAGAAGAAGAAAGAAGGAACAAGCTTCGTCATGATGATAGAGTCCAGGAAGGATCTCTACATTGCAAGGGATAGAGATGAAGAGTATGAAGCGATGAATGAGGAAAATTGTAACACCTTGTAGATTCAATAATAGCCATAACAATTATCTAGATGATGAGCCCCTTATTATGTAATTTTGTTACCATGGCATTGAGATATGATTATTCCGAAATGACATGTCATTGGGATACTTATTTGAGCATCATTTCTGTTCTATGGTTTTGTTATTTATTATGCCTGTTATGCAGATGCGAGTCTAGTAACCAAGGGACCTTTGAGGGTGATACTCACGAAAAGACCAATGACCTCAAAGAGGGATCAAGAACTAAGGATGCAACTGACAATCACAGACTAGGGATCTAAGGGATAGGCCAAAGTCTAAACTAAGGGGGGACTGAGGGAGAAGTGAGAGCTTTGACTAAGGGTCTGAGAGGGAAGTGAGTGCTTCAACTAAGGGTCTGAGACAAGCGAGGGCTTGGTCACAAGAATTAGGCATATATTGTGTAGATCAAGTGTAAGGATTACAATACAGGCAGTGAGATTTATATAGCTAAGTGGCTACTAAACTGGGAACAATGGAAGACAGGGAAACTAGACCATTGTGAGAGAAGCAGTCAGGAGGGAGGCTGTCCGTGATGGAGATGAAACATGTATCAAGAGTGACCATATGGTCAGGAACAGTTACCTTGCGGTGGCAGTAGAGAAGAGCGGAAATGGAACACCACTAAGGGGAAGGAAGGGATTGACCATGTGGTCAGGAACGTTACCTTGTGATGGCAGTAGAGAAGGGCAGAAGAAGAACGTCACTAGGGAAGATCAAGGAAGACAACAGTGAATGGAGAATGGAGAAGAAGAAGAATGGAACAGTACATGTCATATTGGAATAGTCCTGGAAGGACTTCTATGTCACAAGGGATGAGGAGTAGTACGAGATTAGGAAAAAGGGAGAAAATTTTAACAATGACAGGCAGGGCATTCCAGGTTGGTGGTGGGTGGGGTGTGTGGGGCTGCATTAGGGAGAATATTGGAGGGGGAGTCGATGACTGTTCTTCCATCAACGACCACGACATATGCCTAAAACTGTTACACTAACGTGATGGCTAATGGCAACCTTAAGAAACTAACCTCCTTGAATCCACACAGGTGGCACTCACGAGGAGGCGCAGTGACTGTGAGTCAAGGGAAACAGGTGATGGATCGAATGGAGCTTCACTCGAGAGAAGATCCCAAGTATCTGGGTCAGGGATCGAGGGAAGAAAAGGTTCGAGGAGCAAGTCTTGCCTAAAGCGCGGAGCTTTCCCAAGGCAGTCGTATAGTCACCACGTAAGATTGCATAGAACTAACTTAAGGTTACAGAGTACGAAACGGGTGCTATAAATACTATGTGTTACAATTTTCTCCCTTGTTCCCAATCTTGTGCTACTCCTCACTCCTCGCGACGTAGAGATCCTCCCAGGGTTATTCCAATATGATGTATACTGCTCCATTCTGCTCTTCCTTCACTCTCCGTTCACTGTTGTCTTTCTTGACCTTCCCTAGTAACGTTCTTCTCTGCTTCTCTCCATTTGTCACAAGGTAACCTTCTTGTCCACCTCTTCTCCCTTAGCAATGTTCTATTTCCGCTCTTCTTTACCACCATCGCAAGGTAACCATCTTTGATATATGTTTTATCTCCACATGGACAGCATACCTCCTGATCGTTTCTCTCACAACGGTCTAGTGTCCCCGACTCCCATTGTTCCCGGTTTGGTAGCTACTTCGCTATATAAACCTCGCTGTCATGTATCGTAATCTTTACACTTGATCTTCATAATATATGCCTAGTTCTAGTGCCCAAGCTTCCGCTTGTCTCTAGTCCCTCAGTTGAAGCTCTTGCTTCTCCCTCTAGTCCCCTTAGTCTAGACTTTGGTCTATCCTCTAGAACCCTTAGTCTGTGTCTATTCGACGCATCCTTAGTCCTTGATCTCCTTTGTGGTCGTTGGTCTCTTCGTGAGTATCACCCACAAAGGTTCCTTGGTTACTAGACTTGCGTCTACGTAACACTATGATGGGTCGGAGTATGAAGCGTGCGAGAGAACGCTTTAGGAGAGGTAAACGTCTGAAAGAGGAAAGTAGACGAAGGGGAATCCCTGGGGTTTCCCTGGATAAATAAGGAATTGGAAATAGAGAAAAGAGATTGGTCTCGCAAATGATATAAATAGTAAGAGGGATTTCCATAAAGAGAATATGAAATGGAACAAAACTCAGCAGATGAAATGGTAGTGGCGCCACTGATGGTGGCATATCAGTGGTGTCCCTGATTCGGCCTTGCCAAGGTATGGTTCTCAGGCCGTCCTAATGCGTACGCCGTGGGATCGATCCATAGATCTGGATTGGGTAGTAGGGAGTCCGGACAGTTGGTGGGGTTGTCGTAACCCGTGGGAAAGTAGTCCAGGAGCCTGTCCTTCTCTCCATGCAGTTCTGCTGCCTCTGCCTCCAATAGACCAGTAATGTCATCACTTCTCCATTGTTCCTTGTAGAGTTTGTACGCCTTGTCCTGTATGTTTGGTTCTGGTTGCCAGTGATAGAAACCCTGGGGGCGAATTGTAACAGAAACTGGGTGACACTGGGAAGGTTGAGGGTGGGACTGGAGGGTTGTGTGGATGGTGGAGAGGGTTCCGAGGAATGAAAATGAGGGATAGGAAGTGGTCTTGGCGAGTCAGCATCAGAGAGACATGACAAGTAGTGTTCCTATTGATCTTGGTTCATAGACAGGTAGATCCACCTGAAGACAGGAAGTATGTCCTTGGGTGACAGCTGATTGATAAGGGGAGTGAAGTCGGTGACAAATATGGCATGTAGGATTTGGTGGATGATGTTGTGGGCAGATAGATGAAGAGGGGCAGTGAAAGCTACAGGGAGGTCATCTGGAACTGAAAGATTATGGTAGTGAAGAAGTGATAGTGAGGAATGGAAAATTCATATCAGATGTGGGAGTAAAAGGTTGTTTTGGAAGTCAGGGAGTCATTCAATAATGAAGGTAAGGTGTGTGTCAGAAAGAACATAAACGAAAAGTTGGAGGGTGAAGGTGAAGGGCAGGAACTGAGGGTAAACCCTTCATCCCAAAATGGGAGAGGGGGAATGCAAGGTTGGCCAGTGACAGTGAAGATATGGCCAATGTAAAACAGCAATACCATTGAAAGGGTTTTGATACTTTTGAAAGGGAATAGGTATTTTGGGTATATTAGTACTTTGTATAGCCCCCCTTTGCCCTGAGCACTTCCTAGATCTTTCTAGGCATGCTTTCAATTAACTTCTGACACTCTGCAACTGGTATACTGTCCTATTCCATCTTCACTCTATCCAAAAACTCCTTCATTCCCTTAGGGGGGTGTTCATAGTCACTAAGCCTTCTTTTGAGATAACCCCAGTTGTGTTCTAATGGGTTCAAGTCAGGAGACTGTGCAGGACATACCATGGTCCTAAAATCCTGCTCCTCTAACCACTCCTTGACCTTTTTGCAGATATGCTTGGGGTTATTGTCTTGCTAAAAGATGACATGAGAGGGATTAAGACCATAATATTCCAAGGTTTGATGGAGTTCATCCTTCAGAATTTGAAGGTATAGGTCCCCATCCATCCTACCATCAACCCTAGTGGCAAATACAACCCCCTCCCAGGTCATATAGCCCCATATCATAAGAGATCCTCCACCAAACTTTAGGGTTCCTTCTACTAGCCTATCACCAAGCTCCTTTCCCTGCTTTTTCCATACCCACTCATGCCCATCTAACCCTAGGTGATTGATTTTGGTCTCATCAGACCATATTACCTTCTTCCAGTCCTCTATAGTCCAGTCCATATGAGCATATGCAAAGTCCAAGCAAGCCTTGCAATGCTTGGTAGAGAGAAGGGAATGTTTGTGCTTGACCACTGCCTTTATATCAGCCTTTTTCAAGTGCCAGCAGATGGTACTGGAAAAGAGAGGTTTGCTGATGATGGTGGCAAGTGCTTTGGTCACCTGAACAGCATTTTCAGCCTTGCCAGCAGAGATAAGATGTGAAGCATGATGAATATTGGTAGAGGAAAGTATAGATGGACAACCACCAGTAGACTTGGAAAGCCCAGAATGTTTCTTAGAATGAAGTGTGGATATGGTGGCAGGGCTGACACCAGTTGACTTGGCAATAGCTTTACCAGAATGGCCAGCATCAAGCATAGAGAGGATAATTTTTTGTTGGGTAGGAGAAAGGGATCTGACCATGGTAAAGGTTTGAAATCAAGGAGTGTGTGAATTGTTTTAAACTTAGACATGACATTTATATGTATATCTTTGTTTGTATAGCAAAACAACATCAATTCTACCTTGATTTAGTCAAGATCCTGGTATCCAGTTCAAAAGTGTCAAAACCCTTTCAATGGTATTGCTGTTTTACATTGGCCATATCTTCACTGCCACTGGACAAAATCACATGATTCCTAGCTCAGCTGGTAGCAAAGAGCAAGTACTGTTTTTGGTCTCACCAAATGTAAATGAAATTCCAACCCCTTATTGCATCACACTTCACACACTACATTTAGTGCAAACATTGAAAGGGCTTTGGAAGTCACTGTATGTGAAGTTACTAATACCTGGGTCTTCCAAAGAAGGAAAGCATATCAAATAACAAGAAAGAAAGCTGAGCTGAAACAATGGAAAATAAACTGCAAGCTGGTTATATGAAGTACCCAAATAGCCAACCAGCTGGAAGTCCTTCCCAAGTACTGGTAGAGTTCTAGAACATTCTCCAAGAATTCTCCAGAGAGTTCCCTGTGTTCATGTGAGTCCAAGTCTCTGTGAGAAGAGACAATAAGCAGATCATTGTTGTAGAGTATGCCCAAGGGCAAAGCCAAGTCCAAATCCCTGTTGTAGTCAATAACAGCCTGGGGCCAAGGCTAGATTATAACAGCATCAGATTTGTTGCTCACTATATAGTGGATGAGAAAATACTATATACAGACTGGTTTCAGCAATACATTATAGCTCAGCTTGCTGCCCAGAATTATCAACATGGATTCCTTGCTGTTTGCCAGCAAACAATACCACATACCATTGCTAAGCACATTGGCCAGTATGTGTGATTGTTGGCTTGAGATACCAGCACATTTCAGCTGTGACATCATGGAGACAAGGCAGATGGAATTAGTAAGATGGAATGATGGAAAGTCCAGTATTGACAGTGATTGTAGCAAGAATGGAGGATAGCAAACTCAGCAATGACAACAGTCAAGTAAGTGGATGAAAAGCATAATATTGAATGACAACAGCAAGATGGTAGGGTAAAAACCCTGGCCCTGGTGATAACAACAGCAAAAAGGGAGAGCAACAAACTCAGTAATAATGACAGTTGGGAAGGAGGGCAGTGAGCTCAATGTTAAACAATGATAGTGAAAAAGGGAGGGCAGTAACCATAGCCCTGGCTATTATGCAGATGCAAGTCTAGTAACCAAGGGATCTTTGAGGGTGATACTCACAAAGAGACCAACGACCTCAAAGGGGGATCAAGGACTAAGGATGTGACAGACAGTTGCTTGACTAGGGGGGGCAAAGGGATAGACCGAAGTCTAGACTAGGGGACTGAGGAAAAAGCAAAGCTTTGACTGAGGGACTAAGGCAAGCAGGAGCTTGGTCACAAGAGCCACGTAGATTGCATAGATCAAGTGTAGGGATTTACAGTACATGGCAGCAAGGTTTAAGTAGTAACATGACTACTATATCAAGAACAATGGTAGTTAGGGGCACTGGATTGTTACAAGAGAAACAATCAGGAGAAGGCTGTCTGTGATGGAGATGAAACATGCAACAAAGGGGTGACCATGTGGTCGAGAACGTTACCATGTGATGGCTGGAGCAAAGAGTGGAAAGTGTTATGCAGACGCAAGTCTAGTAACCAAGGGACCTTTGTGGGTGATACTCATGAAGAGACCAATGACCACAAATGGAGATCAAGGACAAGGATGCATCAGACAGACGCAGACTAAGGGAACTGAGGGATAGACCGAAGTCTAGTCTTAGGGGACTGAGGGATAGACCGAAGTCTAGTCTTAGGGGACTGAGGGAGAAGCGAGAGCTTCGACTGAGGAACTAAGACAAGCAGGAGCTTGGTCACAAGAGCCACGTAGATTGCATAGATCAAGTGTAAAGAACTACAATATGAGGCAGCGAGGTTTATATAGCTAAGAGGCTACTAAACAGAGAACAATGGAAGATGGGGAAACTGTTACGCTAACGCGATGGCTAGACGATAACCTCGAGAGACTAACCTCCTTGATGTACAGGTGGCACTCATGAAGAGGCGCAGCGACTGTGACTCAAGGGAAACGAAGGATGGATCGAACTAAGCTCCACTCGACAAGGAAGATCCCAAGTATCTGGGTCAGGGATCGAGGGAAGAAGATGAGGAGGTTCGAGGAGCT
>JBBPTR010000635.1:0-10165 GCA_038094255.1 Porphyrellus aff. niger | reverse complement strand
GTCATATCAACTGTTTAAGCAGGGTTGTTTGCCCAATGAGTTTAATTTCTGCTTTTCACACTGGGGAAAGGTACTGGAAATGGTGGAAAATTGCATTTGGCAAGTTCACTTCTCTTAACCTTAAACCATTCCATTCTGCTCAGATTCTGATATCACTTGCTCATGGAAGCCAGGTGGTTCAAAGGAGACCATATGCATGGCACTGTAGCTCCATATGCCTCCTCTTGGAGTCAAGGTCAATGTGTCTCACAAGGCATTGGCATCACTATCCTAAACAGGTTTCTGGAGATGGTGAAACAGCACCTGTAGACATGATGGAGCTGGAAGGACCTTTGTAAATACTGGGATGTAGACATTTAGCATTACATATGTTGTGAAACCAATTAATGTCCATCATGGACTGTCAACCATTTTGCCCTTCACTCACACTTTTGACTTTCCATGGCCACAGCCTACTGTATACACCAACACTTTCCAGCTAGAATCTGCCAGAAGTGTATATTAATTGCCATCTTCATCCATATTGACACATCATAGTGAATCTGAATGCAATTTACATCAATCCTTTGCTTTATATCAGAATAATGCACAATGGATGTGCAGAAGCTAGTTGCACAAACCTTTTTCCCTAGATACACCAGATGCACCAGATGCACCGGAAGCACTTCGCATTTGAACGTTGTGAATATTAGCATGCTCTTCAACAATCACTTAGCTTGTTTAAGAATTTGGATCATGATAGACTCTTGATTGCATTATATAGCCTTTCATCATTGCCCAAGGGTTGTAGATCAAATTGCAGCCATTTCTTTGCATAGGTGGGTTGACATCAGAGAGTAGGGTATTGGTTGAGAATATTTTACCAGGCTTCAAAGAAATGGAACCCAGTTAGGCTTGCATGCATGCAAAATTGGACCTGAACTCAATAAGGCAGGTTACCATATATCTGGAGAAAGATGGGGTCAACAATGGTCATGAGACCTATGATATGCAAGTCACATGTTTGGATATCATCCTGTTTTCCATGAGAACAGATCACAATGTAGGGCCAATGTATTCAAATTCAATTTGTTTTTTCAGACAATATCCAGGGTTAATGATTAGTGAAAACTTGTTTATAAATTGCATTGGCTATGAGTGCCTCAGTCTGGGTAATCTTGCTGCCCTCCTAAATTTTTAAAAGTTTGTTAGTAGAGTACCATGGCATCCAACATCCTCTTGTCCACTGATCAAATGCTGGCACTGGCAACCAAATAGTCCAGGCAGGCAACACACCACAAGCACTGTCCAATAGAGTCCCTGAAGGCTAGATCTTCTGCTAACTCAGATGTGCTGAAAAGCACTATGTTGAGCTTCCCTTCATCTTCATACAGGCTATGGAGTAATTATAATTACAATTGTCCAACAAAAATTTGAACGAAAAGACATTGAGATATGGTTAATAGATCAATTGGGATGTCTCAGTTGAAATTTCTAAGAAAACAGCAGTCAGAATATCTTTTTATGAGTGATATAAGGGAGATTGGAGGAGAGGATGTTGCATTCAAAAAAAATGTAGGAAGTTTATTGAGGGCCTTGAAACACTGGATGAATGTTATATAGCCTGGGGAAAAATGATTTGGCTGGATACTAGACACTTCTAATTTATTTTGAATGAAGTAGAGGGAGTACTAGGAGGAAAGAGGATGTTACACAAAAGAAAATATAGAGACTCTGCTGATGGTCTCAGTACACTCTATTGATGTTATATATATTGTGAGAACATTATTTGGCCACATACTAAGTGCTCCTGATTTATTTTGAATCAAGTAGGGGATATTAGAAGGAAAGAGGATGTCCCATTTAAAAAAAAATATAGAGACTTTATTGAGAGTCTCAGCATACTCCATTGATGTTATATAGACTGGGAAAACATGGTTCGGCCACATATTGGACACTTCTGGTTCATTTTTAATCAAGTAGAGGGGGTACTAGAAGGGAAGAGAATGTTATATATAAAAATTATATGTACTTTACTGAGGATCTCAGCATATTCTATTGATGTTATATAGATTGTGGAAATCAAATAGAGGTACTAGAAGGTAAAGGGATGTCACATTCAAAAAATATATAGGAACTTTATTGAAAGTCTTGGTACACTCCATTGATAATGCAAAGGGTTATCATATAGCAGAGAGGATAACATATGAAAAAGATGCAAGACCTTTGTGGAGTATAGTGTTTGCATTGTTGATCTATATAAACAAAGTGTGGTGAAGAAGGGATGTTATTTTAAATACAGATGCACTAATCTTGCTTTCCCTCCTCCATATCATCATCTACCTCTGATCCATCACTTTCCAAATCTGTCTCCTTCTCTAATTCCTCATTTCCTTCCTTACCACCGTCACTTCCCTTGTCATTTCCTTTGTTTTGCAATCCCTTGGCACCTCTTGTCTTACCAGGTGATTTTTGAGTATTTTTAGCTTTGTTTGATTTTCCTTTTCTTACCTCCTGTAATCATCACCTCTCCACAATAAGTGCTTTTCTAGTAAGCAAGTCATCATATCCAGCATCCTCAAAAAGATCCATTTGAAATGTGTTTCTGGGCTTGAGTATGCAATCCATCTTATTTTGAGTTTGCTATGTATTCTTTTCTTCAGAAATGCCTTCAATCTTATAGTATTTCAGATTTGTCACTAGTACCACCTTGCCATCCTCTATCTTCCATGTCCTTCTAGACATATGTGAGGATCCTTTGATGGAATCAGGAAAAGTATGAAATAGTAAAAATATTTCTTCACTGTTACATCCTTTTCTTCTCCATCCCTTGTGACACTAGAGTGCTACCAGGGATATTTCAATATGATCAATCACTTCACTTCTTTTTGATTCTTCAACCATGCCTTACTCTTGTTTCCCTTGTTTTCCATTAGTGATGTTCAACTTCCACTCTTCACTCTAGTCATCACAAGGTGTCGTTCCTGACCACATGGTCAGTCTTCTTCTTCCCTAAGTGATGTTCCTTTTCCGCTCTTCTCTACAGCCACTGCTAGGTAATCGTTCCTAGCCATATGCCCATCATCTCGACACATGTTTCACTTTCATCATGGACAGCCCCTCCTGATCATTTCTCTTGCAACGATCCAGTGTTCCTAGTTACCATTGTTCCTAGTATGGTAGTTACACTCATACTTATACCCTGCTACCTTATACAGTAGACCTCACACTTGATCTGTGCAATACATGTCAGTTCTTGTGACCAAGCCTTGCTTGCCCCAGTTGAAGCTCTGCTTCTCTCTCTGTCCTCTTAGTCCTTGATCATCCCTTTGAGGTCATTTGTTACAATTTTCCTCCTCTATCACTTCATCCTCTTCATTTCTATTCCTTGCAATATAGAAACCCTTCCCGGACTCTTCCAGTATGATCTACCTTGTTCTTTCTTCCTTCTTCTGAGTCCTGTACTCACTATTGTCCCTATTGATTCTGTTATGCTAATGCAATGGCTAACGACAACCTCAAGAAACTAACCTCCTTGTACACGCATGGGTGGTACTCATGAGGAGACACAGCGACCATGAGACAAGGGAAACACTGTGATGGATCATATATCTCTGATAGGCTCCACTCAATAGAAGACTCCAAGTATCCAGGTAAGGGATCAAGGAGAAGCGAAGGTTCGAGGAGCAAAGGGTCTTGCCTAAAGCGCGAAGCTTTCCCAAGGCAGTCATATAGTCACCACGTAAGATTGCATAGAACTAACTTAAGGTTACAGGGTATGGAATGGGCATTATAAATACTGTGAAGGGTCGGAGTACAAAGCGTGTGAGAGAACGCTTTAGAAGAGGTAAACATCCGTAAGAGGAAAGTAGGCATAGGGAAATCCCTGGGGTGTCCCGTCTAAATAGGGAATTGGAAATAAATAGAAGAGGTGTTACAATTTTCCACCTGTTTTCCCTTGATCACACGCCGTTCATCACTTAGGCTCCCTTGCCCACACCATTTCTTTGCTTCCCTTGTCCTCCATTACCCATCTCTATGCTAACATGCTTCTTCCTCTTACTTACTTCATGTTATGCAGACGCAAGTCTAGTAACCAAGGAACCTTCATGGGTGATACTCACGAAGAGACCAACGACCACCAAGGGGATTAAGAACTAAGGATGCACTGAAGAGATGCAGACTGAGGGTTCTAGAGGATAGACCGAAGTCTGGACTGAAGGGACTAGAGGGAGAAGCGAAAGCTTTGACTGAGGGACTTAGGACAAGCAGAAGCTTGGGCACTAGAACTAGGCATATATTGTGTAGATCAAGTGTAAAGATTACGATACATGACAGCGGGGTTTATATAGCGAAGTAGCTACCAAACCAGGAACAATGGAAGTTGGGGATACTAGATTGTTGTGAGAGAAACGATCAGGAGGTATGCTGTCCATGTGGAGATGAAACACATATCAAAAGAGTGACCATATGGTCAGGAACGGTTACCTTGCGATGGTGGTAATGAAGAGCGGAAATAGAACATCGCTAAGGGGAAAGATGGACAAGAAGGTTACCTTGTGACGATTGGAGAGAAGCGGAGAAGAACGTCACTAGGGAAGGTCAAGAAAGACGACGGTGAATGGAGAGTGAAGGAAGAGCAGCACAGAACAGTGTACATCGTATTGGAATAACCCTGGGAGGGTCTCTACGTCGCAAGGAATGAGAAGTAGCACAAGATTGGGAACAAGGGAGAAAATTGTAACATTACCCCCATTGTACTTTCGAAGCCCAGTCTCAAAACTAATCTGCCATGTCAAAGTCGTCAGTGGGGTCAGCACAAGGTCGTAAGGGGCAGTCGTCATAGATATGACCCGGATTGTCACATTCAGCACATCTTCATCGAGGGCAGCGTCAGGGAGTATGGCCCCAGTGACGGCAGTAGGAACAGCGGGTGGTGAGGCATTGTTGGGCGCGATGTCCAGGCTGGGGATCGTCGCAGACGGGGCAGTTATAGTGTAAACAATCCTCAAAGTAGTGTCCCTCGTCATGGCAGTAGTGGCAGAACAAGTCTGCAGGGGCAGGGGGGCGTGGTGCTGCGTCGGGGAGGATGCTGGTGGGGGAATCGATGACCGTTCTTCCATCAATGATGGCCACATAGGATTGAAACTGGTTAATGCTAGGGATGTCAAGATTGGGGCTGCCGGGTTGAGTGATTGGTGGAGAGGGTTCAGAGGGATGAAAAGGAGGTATAGGTAAAGGTCTGGGTGAATTGTCCTCTGGAAGACGAGACACATAGCGTTCCTGTTGGTCCTGATTCATGGATAGGTATATGCGATGGAAGATGGGAAAAGCATCTTCAGGAGCTAGTTGATTGATGAGGAGAGCGAAATCGGCGACATAGATGGCATGTAGGGTTCGATAGACGATGTCGTGGGCAGATACCCGAAGGGGGGCGGCAAAGACTGTAGGGAGATCATCGGGAACGGACAAATTATGGTAACGCAAGAGAGATAACGAGGCATGAAAGATATGTATCAAGTGAGGGAGTAAAAGGTTGTTCTGGAAGTCAGGGAGTCGTTCAATGAGGAAGGTGAGGTGTGTGTCAGAAAGGATGTATACAAAAAGCTGAATGGCGAAGGTAAAGGGTAAGAACTGGGGATATACTTTTCGGCCAAGAATGGGGGAGGCAGAGCGAAGAGATGGCATGAGGATGGCCATTCTTTCTAGGACTTGAAATGTAGGTACCAAGTGAAGATCAGTAGAGCGAAAACGGGGAAACAAAGAGTGAACAGGATGACGCAGGTGATAATGAGTTCAACGGGGTTGTAAGAGACGTCTCCAGGATAGATTCTGGCGATTGGCATGCAAATACGTACCTTGGGATTGTTTGAACGATGAGATACTCACGAAGAGACCGTCGAGTCGAAGGAACAATCAATATTTGTCGTGGTAACGACAATAGTCAAGTTTGCAGAAATACCAATGGAGTTGTTCGTGGGGGACTTCTTGAGACGTGGGAGAGGGTTTAGATCTCTGGGGTTTAGGTCGAGAGGGGGGGGAAGATCGCATTGAGGGGGGTGTTAGCAGGGAATGCCAGCGAGGGACAAAGATAGGCACGTTGGGGTTGAGAGTTGAGCGAATGGACAACATGGTTCTTAAGGGTTTAAAGGGCGTGGGTGTCTTTATACTCTTTGAGAATGAGGGGGGCGTGACGGAGATTAAGTTCAGGTTCCCAGGTATTCTCCGATGATGGATAGCCTTTCCATGCGGTCAGGTATCGTCGTCGCGTTCCCGTGCCTTTGTGAGAAATGATCCGATCTACTTCGTATTCCTCTTCGGAGTTAACGAGATCTGGAGGAGGTCAGGGATAGTTGGGGCCGTGAGTTTCTGTTTCTCGGTATGGGGAGAGTAAAGAGGCATGGAATACGTTGTGGATCTTCCAAGATGGGGGAAGTTGTAGTTGGTAAACGAGAGGGGAGAGTACTCGAAGGATTTCAAAGGGTCTGTGGCATTTGGGGGCGAGTTTTCGATGGGGGTATCGGAGGTGGAGATTAGTGGCTTTGAGCCAAACTTTAGATCCGACCTTGAAGGGTTTAAAGTGTCTGGTGGAGTGTTCCATCATGATGCGACGGGCAGTGTCGTGAGAAGCAAGGGCTTCTTTTCGTGCTTCTTCTAGGGTTGATAGGTGGGTTTCTAAGGCGGGAAGGAAGGTTTTTCCTGAAGGAGGGTATGAACACAGTTTGTATCCAAGGATCAGGGAGAAGGGTGACTTCTTGGTGGAGCTATGGGGGACAGAGTTGTGGTGGAATTCGGTGGTGGTTAAGAGATCAATCCATTTCTGAGGGTAATTGGCGCAGAAAATTGGTAGATAGGTTTCGATTTCTTGGTTGGTTCGTTCAGTCTGGCTGTCCGTTTGTGGGTGGTAGGCGGTAGAGAGTCGTACATTGTAGTTTAGAAGTCTGGCGAGTTCTAGAGCGAAGGCGGATGCGAATTGTGGGCCTCTGTCAGAGATGAGGGTGTCATGGAGACTGAATCGGCGAAAGACGTTATTGAAAAAGAGGAGGGCAATGCCGGCTGCGTCGATGGTTTTGGAACAAGGGATGAGAATCACCCCCTTACTAAGTCCATGGTCTACCACGACCATGAGAGAGTCATGTCCCTTAGCGACGGGATGATCCGTGAT
The DNA here is from genome assembly GCA_038094255.1 of Porphyrellus aff. niger. Classification (NCBI taxonomy): domain Eukaryota; kingdom Fungi; phylum Basidiomycota; class Agaricomycetes; order Boletales; family Boletaceae; genus Porphyrellus; species Porphyrellus aff. niger. Next base: position 3,021 of record JBBPTR010000635.1, on the reverse strand, counting down.
GAGGTCCACGGAGATCTGCTTGAAAGGGAGCGTGGTGGCAGAGGAGATAGGGGATAAGGGCGGAACTGTGGGGTGAGTGTTGACCTTGTTTTGCTGGCAGACGGCGCAGCCCGCGACAAAGTTACGGACAAAGGAAGATAGTCCGGGCCACCAGAAGTCGCATTCAACGAGTGCTTGAGTATGAAATTGGCCGGCATGACCAGAGGCTGGGGAGGAGTAAATAGCGTGGAGGATGGTGACGCATTTGTCTGGGGGAATGTAAAGTTGATTTTTGAAATAGAGGCATCCATTTTCGAAGGACCAGTTGGCTAAGGAGGATCGAGGGAAGAGGGGGGTGCCATCGTGAAGGGCATCAAGGGCTTTGATGACGAGAGGGTCTGAGGGGGAAGATCTGTGAATTTTGTCGACTATGGCAAGGTTGAGGGCGTTGATGACGTGGGGAGTGGGACAAATGGCGATGTCGTTGTTGTCGAGGGAAGTATCGACAGTGTCTTTACGAGAGAGAGCGTCTGCTGGTCCCATTTGTGTTCTGGGGGTGACCTGCCAAAGGATGTCGAAATCTTGCATAAAGACGGCCCATCGTGCTTGTCGTCGGGAGAGTTTGCGAGGGTCCTTGACATAGGAGAGGTTCTTATGATCAGTGATGATGGTGACCGGGTGAGAGGTGCCAAGGAGGTAGGGACGCCATTCGTCGAGAGCGAGGATAACGGCAAGAAGTTCTCTGTCGTAGATGTCATAGTTTCGTTCTACTGGGGCAAAGGTCTTGGAGAAGTAGGTGCAGGGGTGAAGATCTCCATTGGCATCTGTCTATAGTAGGATGGCACCTGCTGTGAGGAGGGATGCATCGGTCATGAGGGTGAAGGGTCGAGTGACGTCCGGGATTTGGAGTACTGGGGTGGACGAGAAGATGGTTCTAAGTGAGTTGAAGGCTTTCTGCTGGAGAGGAGTCCAAACCCATGGTTCATCTTTGCGAGTGAGGAGGTTGAGAGGGGCAACGATGTTGGAGAAGTTGGGGATGAACTTGTGGTAGAAGTTAGCGAATCCTAGGAACAAACGGATTCCTTTAACAGAGGTGGGTGGTTTCCAGTCCTTAATAGCAGTAAGTTTAACAGGATCCATCTCTACTTTTCCATGACCGATGATAAGACCGAGGAACTCCATTCGCTGGGTGTCGAAGGTGCACTTTGATAATTTCAGAGAAAGTTGATGTTCTCGAAGTTGTTGAAGGACTAGGCGAGTGCGATGGTGGTAAAGGGCGAGATCGTCTTTGGTATGTATGCCCATGTCATCCATATAGATGTTCAGCCATTTCTGAGCAATGTAGTCGGCGAAGATATGGTTCATGAAAGCTTGGAATGTCGGGGGAGCATTGTTAAAACTGAAAAACATAACCATGGGTTCAAAGGGGGTGATGAAGGTGGCCTTCCATTGGTCCTCTTCTCGCAACCAGATGTTATTATACCCCCACCTAACGTCAAACTTGGTGAACCAGGTGGAGTTTTTCATGTCGTCGACGAGTTCAGAGATGATGGGAAGGGGATAGGCGTTCCTGATAGTGTGCGAGTTGAGGTACCGATAGTCTTGACAGGGGCGAAGGGTGTCATCCTTCTTGGGGACGAAGAAAAATGGGGAGGCCTGGGGGGATTTGGACGGGACAATGCGACCGGTTTTGAGATGTTCTTCGACGAACGCTTCACAAGCTTTTTGTTCGGCGGGGTTCAAGTGATAGATTTTAGCAATCTTGGGGACGAAGGATGGTTTTAGTTCAATGGTATGGTCGTAGGATCGGTGTGGGGGAAGTTTGTCATGAGTGGCTTCAGCGAAGACATCGGTGCAGTCCTTGCACCATTCCAGAATGTCCTGGGTTTCTTTGACCTGTTGTTGTGCCAGTTCCATGGAGATAGTGATCTTGTTGATGTGACGGGATACCAAGGTTTCGTCCTAAGGGAGGTACTCACGAAGAGACACATCAACCTTAGGATTATACCATTTTTCCCATCGTCAAGTGATCTTTTGATCAGCATTGAGTCCGAGGTATTGGAGAACATGGTGTGAGGGATAGGAGTTGACCGGGGGAGAAGTGACCGAGGTGGTTGGCATGGTGAGCGAGGATGAGATCCAATCGACATGAGGGTTCCATTTTCGAAGCCATGGCATTCCGAGGATGAGACGAGGTTTTCCGAGGCTTAGGACCAAGAGGAATAGTGTTTCCGTGTGAGTGGGAAGAATGACCTTGACTTGAGTCGACCATTTGATGGTTCCCTTGTGGTTGGGCGTTCCATCAACGTTGTATGCAGTTATTGGTTAAGCCAATTTGTGAAGAGGGGATTTGATTCAGGAGAGAAGTCCAATATCGATGAAGTTGTCAGTCGCTCCAGAGTCAAGGAGCGCAGTGGTGTCGACGATTTGTTCATCATGTTCGAGCTTTAGTGGGAGTTGAATAGTTGATTCATTCACTTTGGCTCGTAATACATGGTGACTAGGAGGGGAAGTAGACATCGAGGTGACTTCCCTGTTCAAAAATCCTGACTGACAACATGGTTGATTTTGACTGGCTCTTCTTCGTAACAGAGTTTCAGCGTTTGAAGGACTTCGTCGTCTCCTTTCCCTTGGGTTTTCAACTCATTGAGGTAGGCTTCAATGGGAGAGAGGGTCTTGGGAGCCGGAGTAGGTACTGTGGGGGTAACGACTTGCATGGTGGTAACTGTGGGAGTGGTGGCGACGGTTTGAATCATTCTAAAGTTTTGGGGTCGAGGAGTAGTATTGGTAAACTTGGGGCATCGGGCTGCGATATGTCCTTTGTTTCGGCAACATAAGCATTGTTACAATTTTCTCCCTCATTCCCAATCTCGTACTACTTCTTGTTCCCTGTGATGTAGAGATCCTCCCGGGATTATTCCAATACGACGTTCAATGCTCTATTCTTCTCTTCCTTCATTCCCCGTTCACCGTTGTCTTTCTTGACCTTCCCTAGTGACGTTCTCATTCCGCTCTTCGCTCCATCCGTCACAAGGTAACCTT
>JBBPTR010000631.1:0-10228 GCA_038094255.1 Porphyrellus aff. niger | reverse complement strand
CCGAAGAACCTGCTTATGGCCAAGAAACCTACCCAGCCGATACTTACGGCGAGGAACCCGCTTTCTGACCCCGTTTACTACGTAGTTTGCGTTACCAACAGAGATTTGTAACTTCTTTCGTCCGATAAGACTCCGGTATCAGAGCACTACGATAAGAACTAGGTCTGCTTTACGTACAACGTTTGCCCCGCCGACATGGATGATGTCTCGACATCCTGGCAACTCGCCACCGTCTGGCCGTTCTCTAATCCACCTTCTCACCTCTCAACCGCACAGATACTTGCCAACGCCCTTTCCTCACAGACCAGATCATCGGTGATGTCTTGTCCCAGAACGTCTACACTATCCTTCACGAGGCCGATATTCACGTTGGTTTCGTATGTTTCATACTTTGGCCATAGAGTTATAAAACAAGTAGATCGTTTTATATTCATACCTGATTCCGGACATAACTTCGGACTATTTTTCACTTTACATTCTCAACGGATGATGGCAATGATAGCCGATGGTATTGGTTAAAACGTCTAACACCAAGTAACAGACTTAAAGTAGCATCCTCTTAGCCCATCTTGGCATCGCAATGCACTCGCGTACGTTTTCGACCCCACTCACCCAGCTGACTAGTCGTTCCAACCCCATCCCAAAACCACCGTGCGGTGCGCTCCCGTACCTCCTGAGGTCAACGTACCAGCCGTATTCTTCACCCGCAGGATCGAGGCCATGGGAAGTCATCCGTTGCTGGAGCGGCTCTAGTCGTTCCTCCCTCAGTGATCCGCCCACCAACTCCCCAACGAACGGTACCAAAAGATCGAAGCACGCGACCGTCCTCTCGTCGTTGTTCATCCGCATATAAAACGGCTTCAACATGCTTGGATAGTCTGTGACGAACACCGGGCCCTTGACGAGCACCTCGCTTAGCCATTTTTCGTGCTCGCTCTGCAGTCCGTGACCCCATCTCGGCTTAAACGCGAACGGACGAGCTCGCGACGCGGCGGACGTGTGATACTTTTCGAGCTCGGAAATGGCCTCGGTGTAAGTCATCCTTGCCCACGGTTGGGAGGCCGCGGCAGTTTCTAGACTCTTGGCCCTTTCTTCTTGTCCAGTTATCCCTTTTGCGAGCAACGCACGCTCGTCGCGTCCCGAGTTCAGTGCATCCTTGATGGAGGCCTCCACGAGCACACATACGTCACCGACCTCTTTCGTCCATGCCCACTCGGCTTCGAGCATCCAAAATTCGGCGAGATGTCGGTTCGTTTGTGACCGCTCGGCGCGGAAACACGGAGAGAGCGTGTACACGCGTGCGAGGGACGATGCGAGAGCCTCGAGATGAAGCTGGGAGGACACCGTCAAGTAAGCCGGTTTGGAGAAGAACTCGGCGTGGGGATCTGGTGATGGAGGATCTGGCGCGGCACCGTTTTGAGACGTGGAATGAGGTACGGACGAGGGTGTCACACGAAAGGTCTCCCCTGCGCCTTCGCAGTCGTTGGAAGTGAGGATGGGAGTGTGTGCGTAGCAAAAGTCCTCTCTCTGTGTGGCTTTTGGTGAGCGGCGGGGTGCAGTGAGCAGAGGTCTTTGCTCGGGCGTGGAACGTACCTCGAAAAAGCAGTGGAGAGACTTGACGAGTGCGTTGCGGAGACGAAGCATGGCCGCGTTCGCGTCTGTCCGGGGACGCAGGTGGGCATGGTCTCGGAGATACTCCAACGTGAGGGCTTGCTTCTGGATCGGGTATACCTAAGGACGAACGTGAGCAAACGAGAGAATCAAAGGGAAAACTCGTAAGGCTGACGTCTGGATTGCACTCGCCGAGTATCTCGAGCGATTCCACTTGTAGTTCCTGCGCTTGACCGGCTCCTGGGCTGGCCACGACGGACCCCGTCATGCGCACACTCGCGCCGTTGGTCAGACTGGGGCACTTGCACGCGTCAAAGCCATCGTTAGAAACAACATGTGGCGGAACAGACAAACCCATGGAAATTCGCGTTCATATTATTGCTCAAGACTGTCTGGAGCCCCGAGGCGCAGCTACCGTCGTTGACGACAGCAAATGTAACGTTCTTCTGCCGTCTGACGGACTTGATCCAGCCATGGACGTGTACTTTGTTCGCGGTGTCTATCCCAGAGGCGAGAATCTGGCGGATGGTTGGAGGCAGCGTCCCAGTCGAAGTTGACGCGAACCTCTGGAAAAACATCAAGGATATTTACAGCACAGCCACCTCAAGGCACATCCGTGGCAAATCCCGCTACAGGGTTACACAACAGGACGAGTATGCCAATGCAGATGAGACGCCAGTATTAAAAACTACATAGCCCATTTCTAGAATAATTCAATAAGTCATTGCAGTAATGCATGGCTTTAGAGAATAGCACGGGTATACCCTGTCCAAAGGTATACCGCACCCGTAGCGGTTGTGTCGTGCCATGACTGGGGTGAGTGCGGTTGGACAAGGGCGAGACAAGGGCACAACAGCGACGATGCGATCGCGTGTTTCGCAATTGCATCATTGTCGTTGTGCCGCTGCCAGCACGAGGGTGATGGCAAGAGCTCGTCGTTGTCGTAAGTTTGGTCGCGACAACCGCATGTCTACGACACAGTGATCGCTTTTTTGCGATCGTATTATTGTCGTCAGGTCACAGCCAGAGTGATTGCACAGTGAGGACAGATGAGGGCGCGACAGCGACAGTGAGGATGAGGTGAGGACGTGCTGTCGTTGTCGTTGTAGCGGTGGTCGTGCTGCTGCATCATTGGCGTCGTGGTAGTTGCGTAGTCATCGTTATCGTCGCTGTGGTTGTGGTCTCCGAGTCGCTGCTGCACTCTTGTGGCGGTGGTGCGTCGCCGTCGCGATTGTTATATCGTCGTCGTCGTGATGGTCATACCATTGTCGAAGGGTCAAGGTCGTCGATTCGAGTTGTGACCGTGCCAGTGGTGGTCGCACCATCGCGATCGTCACGTCGTGATGGGCTCTGTTATGTTCTCGTCACGGTTGTTGTCGCACGGCGCCCACGACGACAATGTGGCGGTAGTGGTGGATGGGTGTGGCAATGACATGGTATGATCATATCATCGCCGTGGCTGTGCTGTCACGTCGTAGTCGGTGGTCTTGAAACCACTATCGCTGCTGCGATGAGGTTGTGGTGGTCGTGCTGCCACATCGTTGTCGTAGCGGTGGCGGCACCAGTGCTGGCGCTGGCGCTGTCGTGTCGTTATCGTCGTAGGTGGCGATGGGAAGTGTGTTCGCGCTCGTTTGAAGATGGAGGTTGCGACCGCGTCGTACCTACGGAAGTCCGTTGTCGTCCGGAGTGCGTGCATGCACGAGCAAGTGAGATGGATCGTCACGTCGTCGTCGTACGAGCCGAGTGAACGGGGGCCGACGTGGCGACGACGTGACGTGGTCATCGCCGTCCAGGGTAGTCTTGAAGTTGCACTGACCGAGGGGAAATTGACGGTCCCGCTACTTACGTGTGGGTGCCACTCTCCCACGAATTGTCGGGGTGCAGGCAACTTTCATCGTCGCGGTTCTCCTTGCTGCATCATTCGTAAAGGCGCTACAGAATGGTCTTGGAAGGCTTCCAGGTGAGCTGTTCCGACACTTGGCAGAGGAGCTGATGACCACCAAGCAATGGGGTACAATGGTAGATGCCATGCTGGTTTTTAGCGACGTCGTACCTGACTCCGTTGTTTCAGGCAGCCTGGAGTGTACATGGAGTAGTTATACATGAACAGTGGCCTCTCATATTGAAATCTTTCCGTTGCGTTGAATCAGTGCAACGTGGATCAGACTCTCATACTCGGAACTGCTCAGGACATGAAGGATCATGGTCTTTTGGTGGGTGTTACTTCGACCTAACACTTTGACACACCAACCGATGGCTTTGTCAGGATGCCGGCTACAATCATGTCAACTTGAGCGACTGTTGGGCAGCCAAGAATCGTGGCCCTCTCTGGTTAGTTCCGTTGGAACCAGCTTTTGCAAACCATTTCCGCTCATTTATATCACATCAGGTCCTGTTCGATTCCAAAGCATGAATACTCTTACCGATTAGCTTCACTCGATGGGCTTGTGAGCACAGAAATTCGCTGCGGAGAAATTGAATGCTCATCGTATGCACTGTAGTTATTATGCTGGCATCGTAAGTTGACCGGTCAAGTCCGACATCTAATTGATCATTTGTGTCTAGTCCTCCGATTCGTCCACGTGCGACTTCCGTGGTTCGTAAATGATGGCTGTCATCTGCATACAGGACACCCGTTTGAGAATACCCGACCCGCTTTTTTTTGTCTGTATCAGGCTCAACATCATTACGCGACGTCCAACGACTCCCAAGTCAGACAACTTCCCATTAAGCTCTCTGCAGTCGTTGGAGTTGAAGCTGAGGGGGTCGACGAAGCTGGTGCACTTCAAGTCCAACGAACGCAAGAGCTGATGTCCCGAAACTACTCGGAGTCATCTCTCCATCGCGATGCCACGAAATTGACCTTGTCTCTCAAGCGGCGAGTACAGATATAACCGAACTTTACGCGCACGAGTGCTCCCTAAAATTTTACGCTCCATTGACAGCCACGGGCCTTAGGTTCGTACGATGGAAGGAATTCGCGGAATGCGTCTCATCTCCGAACGAAATGTTGACGAGGTACTACTTAAAGGTCGCTCTCTGCTGCATCTTTCTCTCATCCCATTGTGTTCCAGCTTCGTCCTCACTCACATTCCACACTCGTTGTCACTCACACTCCTTTGACAATCAACCATGCGTTTCGCTACTCTCGTATCTCTTACCTTTGCTCTTGCTGCATTCTCTTTGCCCCTCGCTTCCAACCCAGACGGTGGTGTCGGCAATATTGTCGGCGGTTTAGACGCTATCTCCAGCAGTTTGGCCAACCTCGCTAAAGCCAATCACAACGTCCACTCGAGGGACGGTCTGCCCTCTGATGAGGCTGCTGCTATGGGTGCTACCGATGGTAATGCCGCTGCCACTGTGAAAGGCCTTGGTGCTACTGCTGCTGCTACTGGAAATGGTTCTGGTACCGTTGGCGTTGACAAGAGGAGTAATCCCCTTGGTGATGTTTTGGGGACACTCGGGCAAAACACGCAAGGCCTTAGTGCCGCCGCTGCTGCTGCTGGGAGTGGTTCCGGTACCGTTAGCGCTGACAAGAGGAGTAATCCCCTTGGTGATGTTTCTGGGATACTCGGGCAAAACACGCAAGGCCTTGGTGCTGCCGCTGCTGCTGCTGGGGGTGGTTCCGGTGCCGTTAGCGTTGATAAGAGGGGTGATCCCCTTGGTGATGCTGCGGGACGCGTCGGGAGTGCTTTGTCAGGTGTTGAGGGAGATGGCCGGGCACTTGGAGACGCGTCCAAGAATGCCAACCACCCCCCGACTTTGGCTAGGTCCATCTGAGAGACTAAGGTATTGTTGTCTCCCATTTCCCATTGTGACGGTTGTCTCAAGGATTTATTTCCAGCTTTAAGGCCCTTCGGAGCCACAAAATATGCGGACTGCTTCAATCTAGTTTACGTATACCCACTTCATACGTTGTGAATCTGGCTTTTGTATCGAAAGCAATTTACTTCCGCAAACTCACAAACTGTTACACCACGGAAGAGTGGACTGCTATGAATTAGAGATATACAAACTACGAGACAGTGCTAACTATTCATCCTAGGGAAGTAGTCTTTCTAGCTCCATGATTGTCCATGTTTGGTGAGATGTTGTCTATATGCTCATGTCTCGTGAACCCGGCATCTCCGAGATCCTTGGTCAGAAGCTTGTTTTTCGAGTGCCCAACTACCTCACAAAACATGTGAGACGGGCAATTCTCAGCTCTTGTACAGGTATTGCGACGTTCGGGACTAGGAAGTCTGAGGGCAGGTAGTTGTGCAGGGCATTTCCGGTGAACCAAATCGCGGATTGCTCTTGGGTGTAAACGAAACAGTCGCGAAACGCAGACGAAATGGTAATGCAAGCGTGATCGATAAAGTTCATCGCAAGAGTGACCAGCTTCCGCGCATTGTTGGACCACCAATCCTCCATGCGATTCTGACATCTCTCTAGGTGCGTTATGACAGCAACAATGGGAATTGAAGGTGGAAGAGAATCGCGAATATTTCGGCAATGCGGCGGTCTTGGCTCTATCCAGGTGCACGTAGTCAACGAGGAGACGAATATCTCAATTACTCCGCAATCGGTGGTGGCATTTGACCAAAGCCTCCGACGACCGAGTGCTCGCGCGGGACGTAGTGCATTCGTCGAGACCAGGCGTGTCCTAAAGCTTGATGTTGCATCTGTCAATGGGGGCTCTGTACGGCCGGACTTCCGTCGTGCACGCAGCTGTGTCGTTGGATACCTTTGTGACGTTTCACCTTATGACCAATGTTGATGAGGGACTCTTTCCCGATCCACATTCGCCAGCAAGCAACACGCTCACGGTGAGAGAGACCGAGCTATGAATTAGAGCCTGCGGTAAAAGGAGCGCCCAACCTACTTCGAGTTCGTGTTCGAGCCTAAGCCGGACCCGGGGGAACTGGTATAAAACTGTGGTGCGAAGTAAGCAGAACGCTGTGAATTCCAAACAATTGCGAGCAGAATACCCTTCAGAGTCACATTAGTGCTTGTTGCTTTGTGCAGAATTGAGGCTGCGAGGACTGCGATCAGTACGCCTAGAGATTGGGGACATAGGAGTACATATAAACACGGACATCCTTGAAGCGGAGCTCCTATCACATATAATAAACGAGAAAGGCTCACCTCAGTCGTCGTGCGCGGACAACGAACTGAGGTGTTCGCCTGCATACATGTCGAACTAAATAGTCGTACGAAATGAATATACGAACAAGAGTCAAAACACAAGGCAACGCGCTCGAGCCTTGGTTTGTGCACGAGCGCGGGTGAAAACGGAACGAGATGGTCGTCGCACGATCTACGACAATGAGTTTGCATATCAACGGACAAATGGTAGTAAGACATTTGTGACAGCGCGCGTCGGTTGTCGACGCAGTTTGGTGGAGTCGCGCTCTAATTCCAACAGTGGTCATCTGACGCTCGGCCGCATTCCCCTTCCCTTCTAGACTTCTAGTAGCTATGGATACCAGCACTCCCATATCGGACATGGTGGAGAACGGCCCTTCTCCACGCCCAGTGGGCATGTATTCGTTCGCGCACGGTGCATGGAGTATAGAAATATCCGTTTGGATGATTCGTCTGGACCTTCGCATGCGCCCAGCATTCATATCATGAAGAAAGTTGGAGACTTGCCAAATAAGGTGAAGGACGATTCTGCTGGACTGCTGAGCGAGCAGAATGTTGACCAAGCCACAACCCTGAATCGCTAGTTCGCTTCGAAGCTCGCATGTAGCCTAGACATCGGCACATGAAAGACCCGCTATGAATGGCCTACCCGCACGATCTGTTTCGGTCTTGGTCAGTCAAGCAAAGAAGCTTCGGCACTTGAGGGCTCTCATTTTGTATCACGCGGTGGGTTCTTCTTCGATCATGAAAACACGGGTTTCAAGGTTCCGAGCAGGTGGATACAGGGTTTACATAAATGGGTGAAAGATCGAGTGCTCGCGCACGGAGCCAAACCGTCCCATAGTTCTTCTCGACATGTCCCCGTCTTTCAAGACTCCAGGAATCATCGTCGCAGTTCTCCTTACTGCATCATCCGTAAAGGCACTACAGAATGGTGTTGGAAAGCTTCCAGGTGAGCTGTTCCGACTGGTGTTGGCAGAGGAGCTGATGACCACCAAGTAATGGGGTACAATGGTAGGTGCCTTGTCGGTTTTTGGCGACGTCGTACCTGACTCTGTTGTTTCCGGCAGCCTGGAATGTGTTTGAAGTGAGTTATACATGAATACTAGTGGCATCTCACATTGAAGTCTTCGATCAGTGCAACGTGGATGAGACTCTCATACTTGACACTGCTCAGTACATGAAAGGTCATGGTCTTTTAGTAAGTGTTACTTCGACCCGACACTTTGACACACCAACTGATGGCTCTGTGAGGATGCTGGCTATAATTATGTCAACTTGGACGACTGTTGGGCAGCCAAGAATCGTAGCTCCACGGGCGAAGTCCTCTCTGGTCAGTCTATGTCTATCTGTTGTAACCAGTTGTCGCGGACCATTTCCGCTCATCCGCATCACATCAGATCCTGTTCGATTCCCAAGCATGAATAATCTTACCGATCAGCTTCACTCGATGGGCTTGTGAGCACAAAAATATACTGTAGAGAATGTGAATGCTCATCGAATCCGTTGCAGTCATGCTGGCATCGTAAGTTGACCGGTCAAGTCTGACATCTAATTGATCATTTGTGTCTAGTACTCCGATTCAGGCTGGTTCACGTGCCAAGGATACCCCGGCTCCTTTATGCACGAGGAGCAAGATGCTCTCACGTTCCAATCTTGGGGTTTCGACTTCTTGAAGTGGGTGTTACTTCTGTGTCACTTCACAATATTGCTGAAGCCCTGACCCCTTGTCCGTCTAGATATGACAACTGTGCTAGTCAGTGATCACGGAATTACTTGTATCGATGCCATGGCGTTGACACTCTTCCAGTCCCCTTTGATGATGTGATTCGGGAGGGTATGGTCGGCAGTCAGTATTCCATCCAATTCTGGCATCTACCACCTCACGAGATGATACAGAGTACCAACGAATGGCCGATGCACTAGCTTTGGTCGCAAAACAGACAGGGACTACCTTCACGTTCAGCTTGTGTGAATGGGGATGGGTGAGTGAAAGGTGTGCGAACCTGCAGCGCTTCGCTTATTCGTGGTCCCTAGAACCAAGTCTGGCTGTAAGTCAAATTCAGTCTTTTTCTGACTGCCGAGTTCATCCAACCGCTATAGATGGGGTGCTTCGATGGCTCACAGTTGGAGGGTGAGCACTAGCCAATGCGAACCCATCACTGTCTGATAACTTGACCAGATCGACAACGATATTGGACCGAATTGGGGCTCTATCGCGTCAATCATCAATGCGTAGGTTCCAAATGGACGGTCTGTTTGGATGTGGTGATGATCACCCATTTAGCGCTTCCTTCATCACACAAGCTACAGACTTCTATGGACGCAACGACCCTGATATGGTGCTTACACATGACAAGCACTGCCAGTATGTATTGCTTACACGCAAATCAGCTTGAAATAGGGAATGGAGATCTTAACTACGAGGAAGCCAAGACCCATTTCACGGCTTGGGCGCTCATGAAAGCCCCGCTCTTGATCGGTACCGACGTGAGAGATGTATTCACACCTTCAATTGCAAGTTGTACTGAAGTGATGTGCTAGCTCGCGACTATCAGCTCAGAGATGCTTAGCATCCTCAAGAACCCGGAAATCATCGCGATCAATCAAGATCCAGTTTACGGTACAAGCATTTCGCCCTTCCGCTGGGGCATCAATGTACGTGTGTTCACCTCTGGCTTGGGGGATATTCTCACCAGTTATAGCCTGATTGGACTTACAACTCTTCATTCCCCGCCCAATTCTGGAGTGGTCCAAGTGAGAATGGAACAGTCTTTATGCTTGTAAGTGTGTGCTACTTACGCTGCAGTCTTTGACTGACCCTCCTGGTAATAGATTAATACCCTTGACGAACCTGCTGACCTCACGTTCAACCTGACCGAATCGCCATGGATCCGTGCCGGCCGAGAGTACACTGTTAGGGTATGTAACCAAATCTCATTGATTCTCCAGCTGGACATTCCGCTCTAGGATCTTTGGACACACACTAGCAATGGAACCGCTGTGCGCAGCTATACTGCGACGGACATTCCCGCCCACGGTGTTATTGCTCTCCTGTTCCAGGACGCTGGTGATGAACCCGGAGGTCTATTGCCACCGTGCGCTGGAGAAGCAGCAACACAATGCACAGCTGAGAATGGGACCAAGTATTACTAGCTACGGGACAGCGATACTTTTGGGACAGATTGATAGTACCTTTACGATTACAGTAATACTTGCAACAATACGTAGTCCGACCTTGATTACTTCTGCGGAATGGCTGGACTCCGCGATGCTCCACATCGGCGCCTATAAGTTGTGGTCCTACTAGCGTCTCCTCAGCAACACATAGTATCACATTTCTTTTTGTCTCTGTCACTTCTGGTAGACGTGTTCTGCGATGACTGCAAAGTCAGGGTCTGCATCTGAGCAGGCTACATCCAGGACGCCCTTACTCGGTGAGTGAGCCTTCTTCGACTCGTGAAATGGTGCGAGTTCGTCGGAATGAGAA
>JBBPTR010000625.1:0-10326 GCA_038094255.1 Porphyrellus aff. niger | reverse complement strand
CCGTCATGCAATCTTCGTCTGCATCTGCGTCGATGCAGTCACTGGCGCTGCAGACACCACCAAGAAATGGCGTCTCCCAGATTCCAACGGCTTCTAACCTTGATATAACCAGGACTCTAAATTGTTCCCATTCCAAGGGATCAAGAAGCTCGAGGAACAGCGCATCAACAGCCGAAATCGTCGTCAACTACGGACATTGTCTTGTCTCTCCATAGCAATGAGACCTAGATGCCGCTGCCCTCAAGCTCGTCGAGTAATACGCCGTGCAACTCTCCCAACATCAAACAAGATCTGGTTCTTGCTCACCAAGCGTCGAACACGCATCCTCTTCCCACGTTCAAGAGCATTAACTCCCCGCCTCTATCGAATGCGCCATCATCACCGTCTCACGACTGCTTCAGCGGTGGGCAAAAGCCGAACAATCGGTCACCCAACTTCCTACCAACCGCGAGGGCGTCCGCAAGCGGTCGAGCAATGGATTTGGGTCATCAACGCCGGCTTCGGCAAGTAACTAGCTTGGTCCGAATTCGCCCCTCTGCGCCCTCCAAAAAGCCTTCTCTTTCCGAAATATTAAGGTGGAAAAAGGACAACGACCTTCCTTCGGACTGGGAAGTCAGTGGTTCTCCGGAGATGTCGAGGACGCCAACGAGAAGCCCGAATGGAACACGTTTATTTGGGAAGCGGCACAATGGAGACCTTTCTTCCGTCAGCCAGAATGGAAATTCGGTGCACGAGGCCACGCAGAAGACGCCAAGAGCAAGCAAGATCTCTAAGTCAGGCAGTGGTGTCACCCGTTCTCCTGTCGAACCCTCCGCACCCTCGTCCCTGGCATCACTCACGTCTCCTCCCACCCCATCACCACCAGAGCTTGCGCCATCATCCACGCCAGAGCCTTGGTCGTCCTTGTCCGATTATCCTCCTCCGACTACCCCTGAGTCGTCCTCAAATACGTCCTCGCAATACTCAGAGTTCCCCTCAAAAAGTGCTGTTATCATGGAGCGGCTCGACGAGATGCTGGGATGCGGACCAAAGACTACCGCCTGGCCGTCGGCGATCGATGACCCGCCTCGGAAGTTGACGTTGGCTGCACCTGTCCTACAGGTAGTCAACTCCGAGGCCGTCAAGGACCGTTTCCTTTTCCTCTTCAACGACATCTTTATTATCCCAAAACCCACCATCCAAGACTCGGACGCATTTCGTGAACTGACGAAGCCAAATCCCTCGGACAGAAAATTTGTCGTGAAGAACCACAGTCACGCAACGTGCCACGCAACGTTCTTACTCAATCCTTTGTTGAACAATTTGCCAACTACGTCGATCACCCCATCGTGTCTTTGTTCGACAATCTTGGACAGCCTGATGATGCCGTGGCATTGGTGCAGGTGCTGTTCCGCCACGCCAGAGGTCGATCGTGCTAACCATGTCGCAGTCGCTTAGACAAGATTTTTAGTAAAGCAGCACTCGCCAAGCGGGAATTAGGAGAAGATGGAAATGCGTCGGTTGAGCACGCAAATCGTGACATGTCGCTATTGAAGCATACATTCTTCATTTGGTCCATCATCCTGTTCGGCTTCATGACCGCTTACAGTGTCGATGACCTCCAGTTCGGTAAGTCGCCCAAGAGTGCTTCCGTTTTCACTTCATTGACTGGTTAATGTGGCTAGTTCTTTCGTTCGTCGGTTCCACCGGGTTGACGACGGTATCATATATTCTTCCGGAGCCGTTCTTCTGGAAGGTGAAATGTCCCCTTGCCATGACTCCTACCGCTATGATCCTGACGTTTTTACCCAGTTCTCCAAGGACGACCCGAGTGTGAGGCGGTTGTTGAATAAGGGCACGTTGGCAGTGGCTATCTTCGGATGCTGTATCTTCGTGTGCTGGTACGCGGAGCATTGGGCGAAGCGGTGCCGACAATTCTAATGGCATTTATGCAGCTTCGGGTTCAAGAGTCAGCACCTCGGCGTGAATTTTGAGCATATACTGCTTGTCCCCCGACCGTCATGTTTCGTCAATTTGCGCGTCTCCCGCTTCGCAGATGCTTGCATTCACAAGCAGGCGTCTGTCACAAACCGTTTGTGCGATATATCCGCACGCTTTACGCGCTTGGTGCATCGATGCCCGTCGTAGGATACTTGTCTCTGTCGAATGGTCGACATATATCGTTAGACTCTGAAGCCACCTCGGGTACGTTCGATTCTCGTCGTGCGGACGTCGGACTTGACAGTCCGGTATGTCCTTAGCACCCAAAAAGCAGCCTACGTCACCAAAACCTCCAACACATTCCGATACGTCAGCGCCCTCAGCACCCCCGAATGACACGTCCGAGCAGACAATGATATCCCCCGAGGGCGAAGCACCTCCGCCGGCGCCATCATAAATGCCAATAGAAGGTGAGGAGGCCCAAGGAGAGCCGTCTGGCGGTGCGTTCAATCCGGAAACAGGGGAAATTAACTGGGATTGTCCATGTCTCGGCGGGATGGCCCATGGACCTTGCGGTCAACAATTCCGGGAGGCGTTCTCATGTTTCGTGTACTCCGAGGCAGACACGAAGGGTATCGATTGTGTTGAAAAGTTCAAGGCCACGCAGGACTGTTTCCGTGAACACCCCGATGTTTATCCTGCCGGTGGGTGGATTTACCTAAGTTTAAGTTTAAGCTGCTATATCATTTTGGCTACAGAAATCATGGACGATGATGGCTGATCTGCGACCTCTGAACAGGCGGAAGGTGGCATTCAACCCTCGAATAGCAGTCCACGGAACCGCCATCCACATCCGCATCATCATAGGATCATGGACATGATAGAATCGTGCTTTCTCCTTGACGAGCTGGCCTAGAATGAGGGCGAAGAGTTCCTTGTAGTCGATACTTTCGGAAGCTCTGAGGACCGATAGTCAATCCTTCGTATGCAACACGTCGCACCATACTCACCCTCTCGAGCGTCTTAACGGTGAGCTTCTGTGCACTGATAAAGCTGCCAACGGCGACAGAAATAGCCAGGTCAATGTCATCAGCACGGACATATTCTCTCAGGCACATCTTGGCACTGGCTTCCGCCATCCGAATCATACTTTCCAGGTGACCGATGGTGATACGGTATGAGCCGGTGGTTAAGGACTCCAGTCTGAGATCGACGAACAGGCGCGAAAGCTTTTCCTGGTCCATCTCGTACGATTGGGGTCGAACACACTCTCGAGCGTACATGATATTCTTGCGGAGAACGTCCTGGGGTATAAGCTAACGGACAGTCAGGTTCAGTTACTATTAGAGCATATGGTGACATACATCAGCATCGAGGGTAGTGCCAACATCTATTTCCTCTTTCTCGGGTGTGAACTTGGGGTGGCTATGCAGATGGCTTCCTACCATGAACCGTGCAAGAAGCTCGTCTTGCACTGGGTCTACGGTATCTTTTACGACGCACAACACGTCGAATCGTGAGAGCATGGGTTCAGTCAACTCGACATTCTGTTAGAATGGTATCGTAGGGTTGTATCGTTCACGAATAGGGTTAGCTGCAGCAATCACTGCGCAACGAGCGCGGAGTGTTGTCACAATGCCAGCTTTCGACATAGAAATGGATTGCTGTTCCATGGCTTCATGAATGGAGGTTCAATCCGCATCATTCATTTTATCGAACTCGTCAATAAAACACGTTCCTTTGTCGGACAGGACGAGCGCTCCACCCTCGAGTGTCCATTCACGCGTGACGGGATCTTTGCGAACGCTAGTGGTCAGACCCACGACATGTGCTCCCTCCCCAGTGGCGAAGACAGAGCGGTGCGCTGTTTTCTCCACGTACTTCAAGAACTGAGACTTTGCTGGACCAGGGTCTCCGAGAAGGTAAGGGTAGTCTTAATGTCTTCGTGGCCGTATATTGATGATGCGATAAATCTGACGATCCGCTTGCGAGTGCGTTCGTCCCGAGCGAGGGCTCGAATCTTCTTTTCATCCTCTTCAGTTAGCCTGAACACAGCAAAGAGGTCCTCCTTTTTATTAATATGGTTTGCTTCAATGATGGTGGGAAACCGTTCTTAGAGTTGAGGGATGCATCGGGGTTGTTCCGGTATATTCCAGTTACTTCCTGTCCCAAAATGAGACACACCCAATAGCCGGGACTGGATAGATACCCACAAATTCTTTACCTGGCTTAGCTTGGTCGATTAGGTCCCAGAGGAGAATGACCTCGCGATGCCTTGGGAGACGTCCTGGGGGAACGAATCCTGGGGATTCCTGCAAGGTCATTTTCTGATAGTTGCGATACACTGTCTAAAAGCGTGGTCAGCACGACCAATTGACATGCTTGCCCAGAGTTAACTGGGAAAAGCCCTTTACTTTCGCAGCTAGGACAATAACTAATCTTCACTCCCTTGCTTGCACCTTGATAAAACGGACCTAGAACAGCACCACACTTGCGACAGTCGAATTTCACATATTTCAATTGCGGGAAGACGCCAGTCCGCCGAGTAACGACGCCGAAAACTCGAACGAGATTGTTTAGGTTGGAGCGGCGGAGGTCACGAAGGGATGAACTCAGTGGAAGATCGGCGATGCGAACATGAACCTCGGAATGTAATACGTTCATAGGATGGATAGTACACAAGGATCGCGTTCAGCGCCACTTCATCGAAAATTGACAACATTGCTGCCGGAGGGTTGATGAGAAAGTAAGCGAGGATGGGCTTCGAAACTGCAAGGTGAAGATATGATACTTCGAGTGATTCAGCATTCGCTTGGGGAGGGCTGTCAGAATACGATAAGTCCATCGGATGTTCACCTACTCTCCGAGGTTCCGAATACGTTGACCATATATTGAGTTTCCGTTCTCGTCCACATAAGTCATCAAAAATTGGCGGAAATGTTTGACGATTGAACGACGAACACGATCGTTGGCTATCCATTCGACAATTGACTTTGCTTTGATATCACTCAGTTGCTCCGGGGGAATCTCCTGTCAAGAGAGTAATCAGTAGAAAGCAACCGCTTTGTATGAAGAAAGCCAATATCTTCGAGTCCATCCATATCGTCTAAATCTCGACGTTCATCACATTGACGACGAGTACGTCGCTTCATGCGAGCTATGCCGAGACCACCATCCAAGGCATCTTTGTCCGTGTCGTCGCTCTCCAGAAATCAAGGTGTACGACTCTTGACTGCAGCACGATCTCCAGCTCTACCGCTGCGCTGTAACATGTCTCTTCGATCCCTTTTCGCTTCCGCAGCCAGTAGGGCTGCGCCGGACATATCTTCATACTCTCCTTCATCAATGTCTCTGTCCGAGTAACGGTCAAGGAGTTCATTAGTGGCATAGTCTCTGGGTGAATCAACGGAAGGTGAGCAAGAGTGTCATGATACATACGTGGACTTACTCTTCCATGTCTTCTTGGAAAAGATCTTCACCTTCGCCATCCTCCTCATCGTCTTCTAAATCCATTATCGCGTTCGTCTGAGCTATCGTCGGTGTCCGAGAATGGAGCTGGAGGAGACGAAGGGGGAAGAGAAGAAGAGGACTGGCCTCTCTGGGGTGTGGGACGGGGGACGGGGGAACTGGTCGGTATTCCGGGGGACCTGGTTCGCTTGTTACGTCTAGGAGTCTGAGACTGTGGAGAATGAGAGGGCCGTCTGCGCGGAGGATAGGATCCTTACATACCATGATGATGGCCAGAAGATGAGGCGTGGATAACGCGTCGCGAAGCGTCTGAAACTTGGTCTGAGTTTGAAAGCGCGTAATGATCTTATTTGTTATTTCTGCGTGTAAGAATAATCTGTGATTTTGTACGACAGAAGCAGGAGGAGAAATACCTTCGCAAGGTGCATCCCACCCCGGATGCATGTCTCTTTTGGACGGGTTCCTTCTCTGCCATGGTGCGTATCTAACCCTCCCTTCCTTCTTCCGTCTCACATGTCTCGTACAGTCATTGAATCTCGGGTAAAATCCCTCTACAGATACATGTTGCGACAAAATGGAGGGCTTTAAATTTTGCATGAGCCCCAAATCGATGGAACCGGAATGCAAGAGAGATGTCTGGATCCGCCGGCGTGCCGAATGGTGGGCTAACAGACGACTCGGAAAAAGTAGCGAGAATGTTTGGGATGTCAGGAGGTATGTGTTTTCATCCTTTACAGTAGTAATCATAACGCCGCACATAACAATCAGGCAACCCCTGTCGAACTGGCCACCCACCATTTCCAATGATGCTGCGCAATCTTCTGGTACGATTGCTTAAACCGGGAACATCAATCTTGTACTAGCTGGAAAACTAGCGCTTCTTTGTGCTCGGATGTGTCAGCCGGTCCATCTCTGAACGTCGGTAATTTACGATATGTTGGTCTCACTTGGCCCCACTTATGCCGCATAGATTCGGTGGTGAGCTGCAGCGTCATTTGTCCCTGACCACCAACTGGTCCCAGCTAATTGACGTGGTTTCACCGCTGTCGTGCACTACTTATCCGTGGAAGGGACTCTATCTCGGATTCGCACCACTCTCGCTATGGATCGGCGCATGCTACATGTGGCCTTCTAAACGGCCATTTCCTTCTTGGTCATTTGGTCACACTATTGCAGTACCACTAAGCAGCCGTGTCGCAAATATCTTTGTTGTGTAAGTTCGAGTCAGGTTCCTAGCGGGTTTCCAGACGTAAACCTGGCATACTTGTCATTTGCAGTGAATAGAATTGGCAGCATCGTCAGTCTGTTAAATCATCAAGCCATACTAACAACACCCGAAGCAGATGCGGTCTGGATTGTCGGGAACCCCTACCACGTCATGGTGGAGCTAGAGACGCAGGCGTCTGTGGCCAGAGTTGAACCGGTGCGCATTCCAAGTTGCTGGCAGAAAAGGCAGCCCCATGAAGCCTATGACAACGGTCCCGTCCTGTAGAGCTGGATGATTTCGCACCACATGTCCTTCGTTGGAATATCGCACACCTTCCACCTCCCTGCTTCCTGACCAAAACCCTTTTCCAGCCGCTCTCCCCCTTGGCAGATCTAAGTCAATCTCTTCATTGGCTAGAGTCATCTTCCACTTACTCCAATACCGCGGATTACTTGGAGTTCCATGACAGCAGTCGATGCCTGTATTCTAAACATACATTTCTAGGACCTTTGGTCTTGGATTCGCCTTTCACACTCACTACATTTCCCCTGCCTCCTTGCTCCCTTCCGACAATCAGGCATATTGTGGAAGCTTTCCACGAACATTTCTTGCAATGGGTACAACTGAGAGATTGTATGACGCAGCCCGGACCTTGAGAGAGAAGATAGCAGCCGAAATGGGTGACGGAGTTGGAGAAGGTCAAAGTCACGTATTCTGGCAGTACACGACTTCCTGGTATTCGCGTGGCACCCTTGTTGGCACGCCGCACTGAAAGCGGTACAAAACTGGTTCTCCATCGCGTGGCTCGACGAGATTCAGTGTGAAGCCATGACAATCACCTCTGAATGTTGTTTTTTTGATTGATGAAATAGGCATAAACTGATGTTTGATGAATGAAATGTCTGTATGTGGCTTCCCAATGTCGACACCTATTGTTGATAGTATTCGTGTTTGTTTCTGTACTCGACACCATTGAAGCATGTTGTCAATATGCAACACAACAGGTATAAAGAAGTGACATCAAGAAACTGCTTGCCTTTGTAAAGCACAGGCAATATCATCAGCTCTAAAAGGAGCTTCAAGCCAGCCCATGGCATATATACTGTAGACCCCCATTGGGAATAGTATCATGAGCAAAGCATGAGCAGGAGAGGCAATGTGCTCATCAGACACAGAAACCCCACCTGTAATGAGACCATGATTTCTGTAGCCACAAATGTGGATAAACCATGGAAAGAACTATTACTGTGCTGGATGGCCAACAGACATTTGTCTTGTTCTCACTGGCATTCTAGTATATGTATGTTGAGGACATTTTGGTATGTCAAACTGCATTCCTTCCTGAATGTGTCCTTGAATAGAAACAAGAACACAGAAAATATGATGCCCAAATCATCAGAATCCAAAACACTGCACACCAACCAAAACCCCCCATGAACCCATCACTTAAGATGGCCCCAATTGAAGAGAGATGCAGAATAGAAAATGCCCATCATCATTTCTTGCTGATAGGGTTCATGAATGCCTGTGAGTGTTGCCATGAGTACAACTATAAGAGCCTAAATATACACATGCCACATACTTTCCTCCCTTTGATCTTGTCTACAGCATTCCATATGAGGGGAAAGTTTCCTTGTGTGAGGATGAAAAGAACTAATCTGCATGGTTGCATGGAAGTCTTTTCGATCTGGGCATGCATGGCCAGCATCCACTCATTAGCTCATACAATGATGATAGAAATGGCCACTCACAGTTTTGAATATTGACACATAGACCTGCAATCACAGAGGTCCCCGAGATAATGAACAAGATCACATTCTTTATAAGATTGCTTTAATCAGTGTTAATAATGATTGTCCACACAGCTGAAAAAGGTACTAACCTTTCTAGCACCAGACCACTGTAAGGTCAGAAATGTTGATCCCATTAGAAATACCAATGGCTCATGGCTCAAACCATCCAGGTAATGGGGTGTGGCGTTAAAAATTGTCTTTGTACTGGAGTAACAAATCACTCTGTTTATTGATATGGATATGACTATCAAATTGCTTTGACATCTAAGCTGGTAAGTCTACCATGCATGAGAGAACTCAAGACCAATTAGACATTGCTGTCTATTAGATTGTTCTGCTGACTGTTGGCTACTACCAGTGCCTCATGTGGTCTGTGTCTGTCTGGCATCATGCATGAGAATACTGCCTGTCAGTCAGGACAAGGTCAAATCACAGCACCATTAAGACTTGCCTCAACCTTGGGACAATGCCTCTCCCTGTTGAAGTGCTTTGACTGACAATCTCATTTTGAGTGGTCTCTAGACATGGGGATGTCATTGACCACCATTTTTGCAGTTGTCAGCAAACTGCAGTATGTAAGTACTGAGCTTATTGGAAGAAAACAAAAACATACCAAGTTGCTATTGAATTTCAGAACTGTCAATCTTGTTGTCAGTAGCCATAGTTTCTCTTGCTCTAGGACCTAGGATAGTAACTTGACTATGCTAAATATATATCAGCTTCTTGGTATGTGCCAATCAGCAAAGTTGGGGATTCTGGCCAGTCTCAACAGTAAGACTGTTCAAACTTGGGGCCATAGCATGGCTGGCACCAAGTAACAGCCTGCCTTATAGCATCCATCCAAAAATGGATTTGGGTATCTTGCAGACCAAGGACTGTAGAGGATGTTGACTTGACCATGCATGGTCATATGTCTGTGAGTACTTCTGCCTGAGTTAGACCGAGTATCATTTGGAATGAATGCCTGTGACAGGAGGGTGTGCACAACTAGCATAGCAGGCAGGAGCAGAGAAGGCCAAGCATCCTCTCTAGATCCCTGACTCCACCCTCTACTTCATGAGTGTTTTTGTGAGGGATGTGGTAAGGTTCATGGGGTTCACATGATCATGCATCTTTGTTGATCTACCCATGTCAAGTTCCTCTGTACCCGCTTAACCAGAGGTTACTCCTGGGAGGATACTCATGTAGCTAGGGGACCCTAGATGTTCTCACAAATATGAATGTCTGCAGCTTGCAGAACAAGAAGTTTGCTTGTGTGTTCCCATTTGTTGGAGTCTCAGTCATATGAGAAGTTCACTGAGGAATACTCTAGTGATGACTTGTTAAAATGGTACAGTACATAAGTTCAACACATCTATATGCTTATGTAATATGGTGGCTGCATGACTGCACACCATTTGCTATCTATGAATTCCAACACTATTGGCATACATTACACAGAAGTCAACCCTAATTGAATGCTCACAGGAGATCTAAGGTTTTCTACCATGCAGACTTTTTGTTTCAGATATATGAGGCAACAATGATTGGTCCTAAATGACCTGGTATGGAACAATAAGCACACTCACCCATGTTGATGATGCATCACATGTTGTGTTTGCATTTCTATGTTTTGTCATAGTGTGGATCACTGGTATGGCAACTTTGTCAAATGTGCATGGTTCAGATTGTTCTCAAACATGTCATGATAAATTTTGCCACTTGTCATATGAAGCCAGGGGTCAAAAATGATATGCAACCTGGTGTGAGTCTCATGCATTTCATTTCATAACCATTTGACACTTGGTATTACACTGAATGTGGGTTCCAGTAACAACTCTAGATACTAACAACTCCAGGTCTGGCAATCACCCAGTAAAAGGACTCTAGCCACTTGCTAGTCAGTGAAGATACAAAGGGGTTCCATGTATCTGTGTAAGGAATTGGGAACAGACAAGG
>JBBPTR010000624.1:0-10335 GCA_038094255.1 Porphyrellus aff. niger | reverse complement strand
ATCCGATCCATTCCAGGGCCTGATGGCGCGTGAATATACCGAGCTTGGCAGCTTCTTCTAGGTTTGCAGCAAAGGCGGATTTGTATGCTTCCGTAATTCCGGCAGTGAGTAAAAGGATTTCCTTGTCGGATTGAATGCCAAGGGCCTTGAGAGCGATAACGATCGGAACGTCTTCGTGAATCGAGTTGTGACGAAGATATATCTTGCCCTTTTTGGTAGCTACATATGTTTTGGACTTGAGACCACCGTGAGTCGAGCTGGATGAACAAGGTGCTGTAAAGCGCGATCATGTATGAGACGATGCGCTGGTACGCACGAGGTGCAGGAAGCCTGGACGATGCCCTTGACATGATCCGTCTCGACGATGATACGGTTCTTGCTCAGCTGCTCCTGGACAAGAATGACCTTTTCCGTGCCCTTAACGACAAAGTAACCGCCTGGATCGAGCGGGCATTCTGTCATACGAGCGAGCTGTGCTTCGGAACGCCCAGTCAAGATGCATTTGTTGCTACGCAGCATAATGGGCAAGCGACCGATGTTCACGTTTGGTCTTCTCACGACGTTCTTGCCGCGGGTATACTGAATCGTGACGAGGATGGGTGCGCTATAGGTTATGTCGCGTAGTCGACATTCGTGTGGGGTGATGCTCTTGTCGATAGCATCTAGATCGGTGCGGTCGGGAAAGCCGACGTGAATGTCAGTGTATTTGAGCCAGAACCTAGGATCGACGTCCGAAGTGACCTTGTTGTTGGCCTTGACAATGTTCTTGAGGTCTGTATCGACGAAGTAGTTGAACGAGTCGATGTGCTGTTTGACGAGACCCTTGACTTTGAGGAAGGCGGGCAACAGGAGCCATTTATCCTGTTTGACTGACCGTCATGGTACGTGCTGAATATGGAGAACGAACGTACCTCGACATTTTTAATTGGATCTACGAGACCCAATCCGCGCCAGTTTGTGCGGTTCAGATGCTGCCATTCCTCGTCCTCGTCCATCGAATCCGAGCTCACTGCTGGCACGACGCAATCGCGTAGCAAGTATAAGGTGACCCCGATCACCTCTCGCAGTCAAACCTCAGCACGGACTTTTTGTCTTCAGACCTTCAAGCAACTCTCAACGTTTGGGACAAATCCGATGTACACGAACAACCCAAATCCGCACGGTTCAGGAAGTCGTGCGAACGAACTCTTTCTATCGTCGAATGGCATAAATCCGGTTGGACGAGGTGCGGTATGGTTTACTCGAATCTAGACTGCCCCTCTCAGGTGCGATTATGTCGTGAGAGAGGCTCCGTACCAGTACGTACCGCGACTCGTTGGTCATTTCTAGGCGTGACTCGGATCAAACCCTACAAGTGCTCGTGAGCAGTGTTCATACGGTCGACTCGAGAGTCGGGTTCCCTTCAACAGGAATGGATGCCACACGAGTTCTCACAATCCAATCCCTTGTGGACAACTTAGGACCGATAGATCAACAAATTCGAAGGTTTTCTCGAATGAAAGAACCCCTCCCCGGTGCTTACAAGGACTCCAGATGACATTAATCATCAGCACTCCGACCTTTTCGTTGGTATGTCTGAAAGCCGTGCGCGGTATTCAGCGTCAGCTTGGTGAGTATTACCAATGCATTCCCGGAGCTATGCGCATTCTTACGCCATCGAAGGTAGCCGGGCTCAGCTTCATGGTCGTGAATATCCTTTTGACATCTGGAGAAGAGATGGAACGAATATGAAGATCATTCAAGTTGCAATGATGTCGGCTAAAATTCGTCGTTGACAAAATCTGCCGCTGCTTGTTCAGGTGTCTACTTTGATTTTCATTGCTTTCTGCTTAGTGTACTTCATTGACTCACATTCTAGATCTGATCTTGTCAGCTTGCTGACCTTTTTGTGTCTGCTATGGTATCGGTATGTGATCTCGTTTGTGCAAGTTCCACGATTAACTAAACCCTGCGTGCTCCCGCAACACGATGCTCAGATGCAGGCTTGCAACCATTCTAGTAGATTCACCTGCATGTTCACCTGCTATGTCAGGATCGTTATGACCGTTGAAAGTATCGTTGTAAGAATGATCTTCTACAAACATTTGACTTGGGTGATGCTCGGGCGGGCAAGAGCTCCTTTTCTGTGAAAGATGCTGGAAGTAATTTACTATATCTCGTGAGTCACTTTGTACACCTTCGATCTAGTATATTTGAACGCAAATGTGGTTGGATTTCCTCGGTTCTATGCGGTACAACTCTGATGATCGTCGGGTTCGACGATTGAATGGCTATCACCATTTCTTTTCTTCACAATTTAAAGCCGACTAGACTGGCGATTCTACTCAAGTTGATCAACACCGTTATATTTGGTGGTTGTGAGTAATTCTGACTCATTGTAGTCTGCTCGCACCAGAACTCCTCATAGGGTCATCACCTCATCTTGGACTTGAATGTGCAAGATGGTATCTCTCCGACGATGATATCATGTTCATGAGCCACATCACTGTACAGTCCACTACCCATTGGTTTTAATGAAAGAGTTTTCTCAACTTCTTGTAAGGATATGGTCTCATGAAACTATAATCCACAGGAGTATTATATCCGGCAAATTTGTGTAGACCCTCAAAGCAATTAGAGTGACACCATTTGTGTCAGGTCCTGCAGACCACTGGTCAGTCAGTGTTAAAGAGGTCACTTCATACATGATCTGCTTACCATGCCAGCACATGTGGAATACTTGATTTCCAGGTAAGTAGATGTGGCAAAACATTAATTCCCAAAGACATACCATTGGTTCTTGACTCCAGAGCTCATAGTGTAGATCATCTGCAGCAATGTCATCCTTTGCAGGCCTGCAGCAACATTCCACGTATTGTGTTTGCATCTCAACAGTACAATCTCTGGCAAACTATTCAGTAGTAAATATAGGAGGAACAAGACCACATTTACCTGATCTGGTCATGTAACTCTACCCAAGAGATGTCAGGGTTTGTACTGTAGTTAAAGCATCAAGGAAGAACTATTCATCCAAGTGGTGAGCAGCTCATGGTTAGTCCTGGCATTGCAGGTGGATTTTGGAATGGACCACCTTTGTGAAGGTCAACTGTTGTTCACAGTCATCATGTGCATTTTGTCTGTCCCTGCATGCAGACAGAGAGATCTACCAGAAGATGATTGGCTATGAAGGTGTTGGTCCTGCAACTATTCCTCCTACCATCCTGGGCAAATTGGCATCCATTCCAACCTTTCGAGCATCCATGTCTGGTTGGATAGCATACTTTGGCTGCAGAGTTGATGACATGGTTACTTGTTGGTGATGTTTCCTATGTAAATGCACTACAGTGCATGGATCAATAAAGTCAAGTTCATGCATACTGTGAGTACTTGCAGAAATGACCAATTGCTATGGCAATTGGTATTCAGCTAGTAAGTGTCTATGTCAGCTGTGATTGGTTCCAATGACAAACTCCTAAACACTTGTCCAGCACTAACCAACCAGTGCCTGGAGTAGGTCCTTGGTGTCCTGCCCTGCTGTAGACCTAGAATAGCCGTTAACCCAGTAAGTGCTTAAATTTGCATATCACCCTTCATGTACCCAGTAGTGACTCGGAGTGACAGGAGTCAAAGAGGGCCTCAAGAGGATCTTAGGGAAGGATAAAAGTCATCAATAAATACACATACAAATAACCTGGAGCCTTTCACTACTTTCAGAGGCATGACAATGTGTGCATGTAAGACCTGCATAATTCTAAGATCAAATGCAGCATCAAGAAGTCAGATTTACATGGCTTGAGATTGGCTGTCCATCTGCTGCAATAATTTCTGAAGTTGCACCAATATCCATGTCAGTGAATGGTCACCAATAGTAACAAGAGAAACTCTGACCCTACTTGGGTCCATTAACTCCCTTGAAGGATGCAAGGCCATGTCCATGAACTAGGCTTCCTGTCCTGAACCATAACTCAGGAGCAAAGGTATTACAACTTACAATAGAAGAAAAAGCGACCATTGTCTGAAGCATCACGGACAAACAAATCCATTTGTTGCAACTACATAGAGATTGAAGACTCATAAGTTTGTGTAAGAAACAAAGATCACTTACAATTTTATTGTGTGTAGGCCAAAGATGTCTTGGATGGTTCTTATTGTCCAGCATGAGCACGACATCTGCTGCTCGATAGCCCTGTGAATCTGATAAAATGAGGTTGTAGATGGGTAGTTAATTACTAACACCTACTTATCAGGTAGTGGTAAAGTGCATGGGCATCCCGGTGAGCAAAAGGGAGATTAAGCAAGTTAAAGCCTGATCCACGATGGACATGTCTGATGGCGATAAGAAGAGCCTTTTTCCTTCCTAATGGCATGCAATTGGTGATGTGGCGAGTGGCCTCTTGTGTGTGATAGCGTCCCCTCAGATTCACTGCCTGCAGATCAGTGAGATAGTCTGCTACTTGGTGTGTACTTAATTGCTCCTCAGGGAGCAACCAACACGTTCGTATGAATCCATCATCGAGTTCAAGGGAAGGTATAATAGGATGGTTGGGAAACTTGTGATCCACGATTTTAAACCGCATGACAACCCTCTCAGGTTTACCTTCCCATGGAATGTTACCGGATAGTACCTGTCTCTGGGCAGTCAACATGGCATCCACTATCAGAGTTAGCTAACCTCGAGCATGATGCAACCAAATGAATACATCTTCCAATGCTTTTAGTTTGCATTCATCATTGAATCGTTCTGCCGCAGCCCATCGTATAGCACCAGGGTCATTTGAGCACCAATTCAGGTATGTCATGCCCGCTTGCAACCTCCAGAGGGCCCAAAATCGGTAAGCCAAGACTCATACTCCTCGTCTATGAGGATATTGGACTACATAGGAAAGAAGGATTAGTGAAGTAGGCAACAGAGCAAACATCAGCCTACACTGGTCAAATCGCCGTGGAGTACAGGGATCGAATGCACTAATGACAACGAAAAAATTAGGGTTACATCCAAATGCAATGGACCCTCTAAAGATTACAGTACTGTAGGTAGGATGCGATCCCATGTAGCTATGATTCTCAGCTCAGTCGATTAGCAATATAGGTTGACTTACAATAGATAATCGTTGGGTGACGGTGTACACCTTACCACCGTCCCTGAGAAATGAATGTAGAGTGCCGTTCGGCATCCAAGCTGACACTATGGTACCCAGTGGTCTGAACCTTTTCGTAATCCCAAGTAATGGAATGATATTCTGGTGATCAAAGTCGAGTCTCCAAAGCTCGCATTGTAGATCCTATGTCAGGTAGTAAAGTAAATATCTATCAAAGCTGACTTCGTTTCAACAACAACCGACAAACCTTATTTATTGCATCCGACTCACACAGCAAAGAGACGAAACACCTCACCAACTTCACCAGAACCTACATGGACCTGAACATCACTGTGCACCCGGAAAAAAATGGGAGAAAACACACCATGGACAACGATGAGCCTGAAAGCTCTCTGCACTTGCACTTGTAAACACCACCAAATCTGCCACAATCACAATGGAAAGCAGTCTCCCGATCTATTCGATCAGTCAAGTCAACCGGTGCATGTCCGCTAGACCTAATTGGTGGCTATGTAACACTGATCTCGGTGTGAAGACAGATTTCCTCACAATAGAGACCCCATGGCCGAAGGTAGATTATTTGATGGTTTCTATTGCCTCGAGACCCAGATGGGACGAGAAAACAAGAGGAGACGGACTAGGAAGAGTAGTATGGCGCTACACAACACGTGCAGTGCAGGAAACCAGTGAGGCCTTCGCTCGCTGACTGGGTGCAAGAATGAGATAGTGTGACCCTGACACGGACAAGGAACTTGAAATGATTTGCCCAAGTCACCACCATGTGTGAGTATCAGTACTCGAAGTACTACTGGCACAAGATTAATGCTTGGGACACATCGATTCGCACGATCACGTTGGTGGATAGACTAGCCTTCCGACATCATCCAATGGCCCCGAAGCTAAGTAATAACGCCGAAACGGGATGTCCTTCCACTGCGTCTTTCTGGCCACAAGGACATGACTGATCCGGTCTCAGTCCTGATCGAGTTACACTGGTATCACTCATGTGCCGGGTCCAGGGTTCGTTAAGCAGCACCTGTGATGTTATCACGATCGTCGCGCACTGCAACGTTATCGACTTGTCGATTATTTACAGCGACCGTATCTATCATATGCATCATGAACTCTTTCAGGGCGTCGAAACTGAGCCCGGATATTAGGTCAAGCGATAGGAATGGTGGGATGATGATTGCATAGCCAACACATCCACATCCCCTGCCCATACAACACCCCATCATAGAAACCTCATTCAATACCTCAGTTTACCTGTGGAGTACACGACCTCGATGTGCAATCGATTCAGATAAAAGTGTTGTACGCTACGACGAACCGAATATTATCCTGGCCCATGTTATGTTCAAAGTGACACTTTTCTCGTCAGGTCCTATAGACCATCGGCAGGTGAATATGTGATCGGAGAAAATACTGCATGCGCTCTGGCAATTCACTTACCGTGTGAGAGCTGGTAGAATACTAAATTCCAGATAAGTAGAAAGCATGACATAACTTTGATTTTCAATGACGCACCCTCGGTTCTTGAGTCCAAGGCCCATGCGACAAATCTTCATCATCTCCGGGAGTGTCATCCTTGGCAAGCATGTTCTGTAGATATACCGCAGATCGTGCTCGCATTTCACCAATACAATCTCTGTTAGAGAATTTAGCCTCGGAAATATAGACAAGAGAAACAAGGGGTCACGTACTTCAGCTCATCGCGCAGTTCCACCCACGATATATTGGGTCTTGCTGCTAAAGTATCAAGGAAGATCTATCCGTCAGAATAATGACCAGCTTGAATTGAATTTAGCGTTGCAGATGGATCAGGGTGCGTCACCTTTGTGAAGGTTAGCTGTCGCTCATCGTCGTAGTGTGCTATCTCGTTGTCCCTGCATGCAGCCAGAGATATCTGTCGGAGAAAATAATTGGTAGTGATAGTAGTCGATCCACCAAGTGAGCTGCCTACCACATCAGGCCACCGCGTATCCATTTCTGGTGCTGAGATATTCGAGGATCCAGATTCTGGTTCGTTAAATTGGATGGTATACCTTGGCCGTGGAGCGGGGGAGATGTCTACTTGTTGGCGATATTTCTTGTGTAATCGTACTATATGCATGGCACAAGGAAGTCAAGTTTATCTATCCGTTCGAGAAGAACTTACGTAGATGAACAATTGATATAGCGACCGCTGTTCAATTTCTGATGTGAGCATCTGCATCAGCTGCGGATAATGTCGACACCAGCCTTTGAATAACGCCCCGGGGGCAACTGACCACACCCTTGAATATGTGTTTGGTCCAGATCCACGCCGCAGGTCTAGCAAGAGTGGTGGTGAAAGAGAGCTCGGAGGAGTAAATCACCTACCCAGCAGTGTCTCTGAGTGACTGCTGTCAAAGAGAGCCTACAGGGAATCTCACAAATGGGATAGACAATCTCTGGGGATACACGCACAAACAACACAGAGCCTTTTACTGTTTTCAGGGGTATGATGAGGTGGTCGTACAAGACCTGTATGATTCTAAGATCAGAAATAATATGAGTAAGTCAGATTTACGTGGCGTAAGATCGGCTTTCCGTCTGCCGCAATAATTTCTGATTTGGTACAATATTTATATCGGTGAATTGTTTCCAGTAATGATAGGACCTCTAACCTTGCTCGGGTATATTGGTTCCCTCAGAATATCCTTGGACATGTCCAGTGTCTGAGTTTTACGTTTTAAGGTGTAACTTCGGAGTAAAAATCTTGCAACTTACAATAGAAGAATAGACGACTATCGTCTAAAGCATGAGTGACGAATCGATCGATCTGGTGTAGCTGCAAGTAAAGTGAAGATCCGTAAGGTTATGCAAAAAACCAAGACTGCTTTACAATTCTATTACGCGTGGGCCAAAGATGTTTTGGATGGTTCTTATCATCCAGCATAAGTACGACATCTTCTGCTTGATAGCCTTGCGAATCTGATGGAATGAGATGGCAGACGGATGTTTGACTACTGATACCTACCTATCAGGTGGCGGTAAAGTGCATGAGCATCCCGGTGAGCAAAATGGAGATTAGGTAAGAAACCCGCTCCACGATGGACATGCCGGATGGCAATAAGAAGAGCTCTTTTCTTCCCAGTCGGCGTGTAACCGGTGACGTAGCGAGCGGCCTCTTGTGCACGATAGTGTCCCCTCGGGTTCACTGACTGCAGATCAGTGAGATAGTCTGCTACATGCTGTGCACTGGGTCGTTCTTCAGGGAGCGACCAACACGTTAATATGAATCCCCAGTGCTCGTCATCGAGCTCGAGGGAGGGGGAGGTAGGACGATCGGGAAACTTGCGATCCACAATTTTAAACCGCATGACAACCCTCTCAGGTTTACCTTCCCATGGAATGTTACCGGATAGTACCTGTCACTGGACGGTCAACATGGAATCCACTATCAAAGTTGGCCAACCTCAAGCATGATGCAACCAAATGAATACACATCTGCTGATGCCTTTGGTTCACATTCATCATCGAACAGTTCTGGTGCAGCCCATCGTATAGCACCGGGATCATTCGAGCACCGATTCAGGTATGTCATGCCAGCTTGCAACCTCCCAAGCGCTGACGAAAGCCCGAAATCAGTAAGCCGAGGTTTATACTCTTCATCCATGAGGATATTGGACTACATAGGAAAGGTGAATTAAGGTGGAAAGTAAGCAGCAGATCAAACATCAGCCTACACTAGTTAAATCGCCGTGGAGTACGGGGATCGAATGCACTAATGACCAGGGTTACATCCAAATGCAACGGACCCTCCAAAGCTTACAGTATTGTAAACAGGATGCGATCCCATGTAGCTATGGTCCTCAGCTCAGTCGATTAGCAAGGATAGGTTGACTTACAATAGATAATCGCTGGGTGACAGTATACATCCTACCAGCGTCCTTGAGAAATGAATGTAGGGTGCCGTTCGGCATCCAGGCTGACACTATGGCATCCAGTGGTCCAAACCCTTTCGCAATGCCAAGCAATGGAACGATATTCTGGTGATCAAAGTCGAGTCTCCTCCAAAGTCCGAGTTCACGTCGTAGATCCTACGTCAGGTAGTTAAATAAACGCGTATCAGTGCGTTTGGTCTTTGCTTTCGACAGCAATTAACAAACTTTGTTTATTGAGTCTGACTCATACGGCGAAGAGACGAAGCACCTAACTGACTTCACTGCAACCTACATCCACCTGAACACCACGAGCCTGTGCCTGAAAATGGGAGAAAACATACCATAGATGACGAAGAGCCTGGAAGCTCTCTACACTTGCACTTGTAAACATCGCCAAATCTGCCACCGCCGCAGTGGAAAGCATTCTGCCGATCTATTCGATCGGTCAAGTCAACAAGCTCGTGTCCGATAGACGTAGTGCTACAGTCTGGCTTTAGTATTTGGTGGCTATGTATAACCGATCTCGGAGTGAAAACGGAGTTCCTCACAATGGAGATTGCATGTCTGAATGTAGGTTGGTGGATTCTGTTGCCTCGAGACCTGGATGGAAGAACAAGCTCTAAGGAAGAGCAGTAAGGCGCTACACAACACGTGCAATGCGGGAAACTGAAGCCTTCGCTCGCTGACAATGAGACGGTGTAACCCTGACACGGACAAAGTGACTCGCCCTAGTCACTACCGCCGACCGACGACTTGTCATGTGTTAGTAGCAGCACTACTAGGAGTACTACCATGATGCTTGGGGTACAATGATTCGCACGATCACGTTGGTGGAGACTGAAGCTGCTCTGCGGAGGTTTTATGGCTCTCTCATCGCATCGTCCACTTTCATTCATGTCGCGTTCACCAGCGCCACAGCCATCTAACTCACTTCTCCTTCGCCGCCAACTTAATGAGCTCACAAAACGTCCTGTCGAAGGCTTCTCTGCGGGTACGGGCAATGTTCCTTCGTGGTGTTGATCTCCAACGGATCCCTAACAGAATTGTGGGAAAAGGACTCGTCGATGATAACAATCTATACGAATGGGACGTCATGATCATAGGGTGAGTCGTTTCCGTGGGATTACCGCGCTGCGCCATCTTGTTGATCTCCTTGAAAGGCCGCCTGATACCCTCTAGTGAATATTTCTCCTGTCTGTAGGTTGATTCTTGTAGTAATCTCCTTTCATTAGTGAGGGTGGGTTCTTCAAGGCCAGATTGACCTTTCCATCAGAGTATCCTTTGTTACCTCCCAAGATGAGGTTCATCACTCCAATGTGGCACCCCAACAGTTGAGTCATCTGAGTCAA
>JBBPTR010000623.1:0-10408 GCA_038094255.1 Porphyrellus aff. niger | reverse complement strand
CTCCATTCACCGTAGCCTTCCTTGACCTTCCCTAGTGATGTTCATCTCCACTTCTCTCCAATCGTCACAAGGTAACTTTCTCATCCATCTTTCCCCTTAGCAATGTTCTACTTCCGCTCTTCATTACTGCCATCGCAAGGTAACTGTTCCTGACCATATGGTCATCCTTTTGATACACGTTTCATCTCCACATGGACAGCGTCCCTCCTGACCGTTTCTCTCACAATGGTCTAGTTTCCCCGTCATCCATTGTTCCCGGTTTAGTAGTTACTTAACTATATAAACCTTGCTGCATGTATAGTAAACTTCACACTTGATCTGCGCAATCTACGTGGCTCTTGTGACCAAGCTCTCGCTTGCCTTAGTCCCTCTAGTTGAAGCTCTCGCTTCTCCCTCAAGTCCCCTTAGTCTAGACTTCAGTCTATCCCTCAGAACCCTTAGTCTGCGTCCGTCTGACACACCCTCAGTCCTTGATTCCACTTTGTGGTCGTTGGTCTCTTCATGAGTATCACCCACGAAGGTTCCTTGGTTACTAGACCTGTGTCTGCATAACACACATAGTATTTATAGTGCCCATTTCGCACCCTGTAACTCTAAGTTAGTTCTATGCAATCTTACATGGTGACTACACGACTGCCTTGGGAAAGCTTCACACTTTAGGTGAGACCTTGCTTCTCGAACTCCTGTCTCCCCCTTGATCCCTTTCCCAGATACTTGGGACTTCTCATGTCGAGTGGTGTTACAACTGGCCCAGGTAGGGACAGAAGTAGACTTGCTGAACAAGGTCAAAGACTTGAACGTGTTAGGGTTGCCTAACAGAGGTGGATGTTGACTAGCTCAACGGGGCTCATAGAGAGGATTGAAGAGCATTGACTCAAGAGTACGACGGAGACTCACAAGAGGGGCTGCTGCAGCAGCTTCGAAGGGTTGGCAAGGTAGATTGCAAGTAGAACAAGTCTAAGGTATATACAGGCGAGAGGCGAGGCTTATATACCTTAGCTATGGAATGTCATGGAATCTGAAGGAATATTCCATGACAAAGCAAGATGACAAGTCATGACCAAGCATGACTGAGTGAATGATGAAGCATGACTAAAAGTGATGACTATAGACTACGAAGGAATGCGATGGAACCGGATGGAAGGAAGTGATGATGAAGCAAGTGGAATAGTAAGGAATACTATGGAATGAGGGTGAGTCATCGCAGAAGAAAAGAAATAGTGTCCTAAGCATGAGTCAAACTAGCGACAGATGGTAGTATGAGGAATGAATTGTAACAAGTGGAGCCTATCCAGAACAGTTGATCCATCACTTCAGTTCCCTTGTGCTATGGTTGCTGTGTCTCCTTGTGAGTACTACCCATAGACAAGGAGGTTAGTTTCTCAAGGTTGTTGCTAGCTACTGCATTAGCATAACACCATCACTGTGGATGCCACTGATGCTCCACTATTTCCAATGGCTGAGTTTCATTCCATTTCATTCTTCCATTCTTGGAACACTATTCTTAACTTGTACTCATGCTCAATTGGGACATGGAAGTCTATGCTCTCTGCATCTCTCTTGATATGGACATCTAACCCTCCTAAGGTATTCTCTTGCATACCTTGTGACCCCTCTACCCATATATATATAAAGGTGCCCATATCTACCATATAAACCTTAAGTTAGTTCTATGCAATCTTATGTGATGACTAGTGATTGCTCTTGGAAGCCTTCAGCTATTGAGTGAGACCCTTTTGTTGACTTTTATCTCTATTCCTAATCCCTTACCCAGATATGTGGAACCCCTTTATTGTCGACCTGTGCTAGAGGCTAGAGTCCCTCTACCAGGTGATTGTCTAGATCCTATATGTCCCCTTTGTCCTTTGTGGTAGAGGTTGTTGGTCTCTTCATGAGTATTACCCTTGAGTTCACCAGACACAGAAGGTTAGCTCCTGAGAATTATTGCTATCCACAGTGTTAGCATAACAAAAGAACTGACTTAGTCTCACTCCTGCTATCTAGCAGTAGTGTTACAATTTTCCATGTTTACCATTACATTCTCTTCATCACCATCCCCTGCGACATAGAAGTCCTACCAGGACTTTATTAGTATAACCTACCTTGCTCCTTTTTCCTTCTCCTTTATCCAGTACTCACTCTTGTTCCCATTGATTCCCCTTAGTGATGTTCAACTTCTGCCCTTCATTCTAGTCATCACAAGGTATTGTTCCTGACCTCATGGTCACCTCTTTTCTTTCTCTAAGTGGCATTCCACTTCCACTCTCCATTACAGCCATCACTAAGTGACTCTTGTGGTCATCTCTTGATATGTGTTTCACCCTCATCATGGACAGCTCTTTTCCTGACCATCTCTCTCATGATGGTCTAGTTTCCCCTTTATCCATTGTTCCCAGTATAGTAGTCATACTGGTATATAAACCTCACTGCCCTGTACTGTAGTCTTCATACTTGATCTATGCAATCATACGCTAGGTTTAGTGACCAAGCTTTCACTTGCCTTAGTCCTCAGTCAAAGCCTAGCTTCTCCCTCAGACCTCTCAGACTTCCTCAGACTTGCCTATTGGCTTATCTTTGTCCTAGATTGCTCTTTGAGATTGTTGGTCTCTTTGTGAGTATCACCCTTGAAGATCCCTTGGTTACTAGACTTGCATCTGCATAACAAGTAGAGCTCATTCCCAAAGGATCCTGTTGTTGGATTTCATATGGTAGCTGCGTGCTTACGCACTTATATAATCATGGACTACATCTTGCATCGTTCCTTTTTCATACACCTCAGTGAACTTCTTGTATCACTGAGGTGAGCTATACCTAGCATTCCCGTTTACCTACCTTACTTACATCTGTGTAGACTCCAACAGGTAGCTACACTAATCTAGTGAACTTCTCGTATCACTGAGACTCCAACAGGTTATGAGCCCTGCCCATTAACCAGGACCAGTGAAAACTTCTTCGTAGCCCAAATATAGTATTCTGTTGAGATATCACTGCTGTCAAGATATCACACTCATTTAAACTTGGTGATGACTTCATGAAAATCCCAAAGCTTAAAGCTATGGGAAAGAACTGGCCTACTTGGAAAGGCCGACTCGAGTTAGCGCTGTCAATGAGGGGCCTGCTTGGTCACCTCAATGGAACGTCGAAGCCTGAGGATCCCACTGCAAATCAGTCAAAGGGATGGACACCAACAACACCAGACAAAAAGAAAGCGGTCATGGCCTACCGAAAGGCATTTGCAGAATGGACTGAAAAGGATACCATTGCCCAGCAACAGATTGCCGGAGTCATTCCTGACTCTCTCTTCCTCTGTATGATCAGTAAAACAACAGCCCAGGAATTTTACAAAGTCCTATGCTCAATATTTGAGAAACAGTCACTCATTGTCAGTGTCAAGCTGAGACGTCAGCTTGGCAAACTGAAATTGAAAGACGGTGGGGATGCCCATGCCCACCTTGACAAGATGACAGCCATATGGGAAGAACTCGCCAGCATGGGCAAGTCTGTTTCAGATGAAGACATGTTTAACATTATCTTCACCTCATTACCCCACTCGTATAACCCTGTCCTGACTTCTGTTTCGTCATTAATCAAGTTGAATATGAAAATAGTCACCACCAATGAGTTAACGGGACTTATCCTCAATGAATATGACAGATTTGTCATCCAGGACAGCAGGAAGAGCAAACCAAAGGTCAATGACGCTGCATTCAATGCAGAGGGCTCATGGAAGAAGAAAAGTAGAGCCAACATTACCTGCTTCAACTGTGGGTGGACTGGCCACATGAAGCACCAATGCTTGGAGGAAGGTGGTGGCCAAGAGGGTAGAGCCCTGAAGGGCTGGAAGTCCTGTGGAAAGAGGGCCAGTGCATCCAGGTCGAAAGGCAACCAAAGTGCTAATACTACTGCAATGAGCAGTGAGCCCGACGCTGTTTGGTTTGTTGAAGGTGGCGCAGAACCTGTGGACCACAAGTCAGACAGGCCACACAGTGGAACGTTGATGTACGACTATGCCATGCTGGCACATGCCACATCACCAGCATTGACTACAGTCAAGCTCTATGACAGCGGGGCCACACTGCACCTTACACCATATTGTCAGCAGCTTCTCAACTATATTGACATACCCCCATACCCCATCAAAGTAGCTGACAAATGGGTCTTCAACACCATCAGAAAGGGAGATCTTCATATTGAACTTCCCAACGGAAAGTCAATTATGCGCGTGCTGCTCAAGGATGTCCTATATGCATCGAATATGGGTGTGATGCTCATTTCCATCGCAAAGCTTGCAGCTGCCAGCTACATCACAGTCTTTCGGGACAAGGGCTGCAGAATCTACAACAACACCCATAAGCTTCTCAGGGAAGTTCCCCTGACCAATGGACTGTACCACATGCAGTGTACTGTCACACCGTTTGCCAGAGCTGCAGGGGGAGCTGAGACCCTCACAATGGAGCAGCTCCACACTCGCCTGTGCCACATCGCACCATCATCAATTCACGACATGCTTTCCAAGGGTCTCATTGAAGGTGTCAAGCTCGACCCACTACATGAAACAATGGGTCAGTGCGAATCTTGTGAGTATGGCAAGGCTATGAGGCAACCAACTTGGAAGGTTGTGAACCAAAATGACAAGCCATGTTTGGTGAGGAAATACACAGTGACGTATGGGGACTGTCGCTGGTTACTACACCAGGACACAAGACCTACTATGTCTTGTTCACAGACGACCACACGTGCTATACCTGCATATACTTCATGGGGGCAAAGTCTGAGACCTTCACCTGTTACAAGGAATATGAAGCCTGGGTCGCCACCCAGCTTACCTCTAATATCAAATGGCTTTGTTCGGACTGCAGTGGCGAATACCTAAGTGATGAATTCCAATGTCACTTACGAGGAAAAGGGACAGAGCACAAACTTACCATACATGACCACCCCCAAGCCAATGGTGTTGCCGAGTGGCTCAACCGCACGCTTGTCGAACATGTACTCATTGTTACAATTTTCTCCCTTGTTCCCAATCTCGTACTACTTCTTGTTCCTTGCGACGTAGAGATCCTCCCGGGGTTATTCCAATATGACGTTCAATGCTCTATTCTTCTCTTTCTCCATTCCCCATTCACCGTTGTCTATCTTGACCTTCCCTAGTGACGTTCTCCTTCCGCTCTTCGCTCCAGCCGTCACAAGGTAACGTTCCTGACCGCATGGTCAACCTCTTCTCTTCCCATAGCGGTGTTCTATTTCCGCTCTTCTCTATCACCACCGCATGGTAACCGTTCCTGACCATATGGTCATTCTTTGATACATGTTTCATAACCACATGGACAGCGTCTCTCCTGACCGTTTCTCTCACAACGGTCTAGTTTCCCCGACTACCATTGTTCCCAGTTTAGTAGCTACTCAGCTATATAAACCTCGCTGCCTTGTATTGTAATCCTTACACTTGATCTGCGCAATCTACGCTAGCTCTTGTGACCAAGCTCTCGCTTGTCTCTAGAACCCTCAGTCGAAGCTCCTCGCTTCTCCCTCAGAACCTCTAGTCTAGACTTCGGTCTATCTCTCAGAACCTCTAGTCCACGACTAACGTCGTGTCTTTAGTCCTTGATCTCCTTAGTGGTTGTTGGTCTCTTCGTGAGTATCACCCACGAAGGTCTCTTGGTTACTAGACAAGCGTCTGCGTAACACTCATGATGCTACATGCCAATGGATTGCTGAAAACGCTGTGGGGAGAGGCACTGGCCCACACTGTGGGTGAAGAATCAGATGCCAACGAAAGTGCTTGAGGGAATAACCCCATACAAGCTTGTCTATAAACACAAACCGGACCTGAAAAACATACCAGTGTGGGGCACTTGTGTATGGGTACATGACATGAGTGGCTCAAAGCTTGATACACACACTTGAGAGGGCCATTGGGTTGGGTTTGACCCAGAGACCTCAGCCCATCAAATCTATTTTAAACAGAGCAGCCAAGTTGGTGTTGAGTGGAATGTGTTATTTGAACGACACAAAGGCACTGTGCTGAGCCAATCTAGCAGCCTGTCGAGAGAAAGTCAGTCCAGGAGTGGCAAGCCCGCAAGCCAAGCCACTGAAGACGGGGAAATAGCGGTGGACGTACATGCTGCAGACATGGACGGTGCACCGAAAATGCTGCCCAGGCCAACTGCATGCTTGGCCTCACCAGCCCTACCTTGCTGGTCTAACCATCAACAGATGGAGTCCTTGTATGTTTGCATGCTTCGTGAAGGCATTGGCTCGCACAATGGATGGATGGGTGGATGTACCCTACCACTTGGCGTCATCAGTGTCAAAGATGTCAAAGGCGAGGGTGAGTGAACAGATTGTGGGCACAATTGGAGCGATGGCAACAATGTGGCAACCACATGGGAAGACAACGGCTGTGCTTATGCAATGTTAGTCAGCACGAGCATTGAAGAAGGGCTTGAGCCACACACCATTGATGAAGCACATTTGTGCCCCGATTGGCCACACTGGGAGGAAGCAATCAAATCCAAAATGAAGAGTCTGGATGAAGCACGCACGTGGGATGTTGTCAACCAGCCACCGAGCAGTACCAACGTTGTAGACTGCAAATGGGTCTTCAAGGTCAAGAAGACTGCAAGCGGTGAAATCGACAAGTACAAGGCCCACCTGGTAGTGCAAGGATTCACTCAAGTACACGGTGTCGATTACTATGATACTTACGTGCCCGTTGCCCAACTTATATCCATTCATTTACTCCTCACCATCACCACTCGTCATGACTGGGATATTGATGTTTTCAATTTCCATAGTGCCTTCCTCAGTGGACAACTTGATGACAATGAAAATATCTACATGGAATTACCACCTGGCTTTGAAAACGGCAATGGCAACCTTGTCGCTCACCTCCACATTGCTATCTATGGTTCAAAACAAGACGCGCTCAAATGGTACAAACTGTTACGATTTCTTCCTTTGTACCACTATGGTCACTAGTTCGATCCTCGCCTAGAACATTATTTCTTTTCTTCTGTGATGACTCACCTCGTTCCATAGTATTCCATACCATTCCACTTGCTTCGTCATTGCTTCCTTCCATCTGATTCCTTCACATTCCTTCATATTCTATTATCATCACTTTTAGTCATGCTTTGTCATTCACTCAGTCATGCTTGGTCATGATTCATCATCATGCTTTGTCATGGAATATTCTTTCAGATTCCATGACATTCTTTAGCTAAGGTATATAAACCTCACCGCTCGCCTGTATATACCTTAGACTTGTTCTCCTTGCATTTACCTTGCAATCCACCTGGTAAACCCTCAGAACTAGCTGCGGTTAGTGCCTCCTCTACGAGTCTTCGTCGTACTCTTGAGTCGACACTCTTTGATCCCCTTGAGCCCTGTCGAGCTAGTTGACGTTCACCACTGCTAGGCCACCTTAGCAAGTTCAGCCTTTGAACCTTTGTTCCACAAGGCTACTTCTGTCCCTACCCGGGCCAGTTGTAACACAAATGGCTATGCGGCGAACTCGAAGAGTTAGGGTTCATCTGCACTGAGGCAGACTGGGGAGTGTTCATTGCACACGTCAGTGAGCACATACTCATTCTTGCATCACATGTTGATGACTGTACAATAACAGGCAGCTTGAAAGAGCTGATTAAAGCTTTTAAGGGTGAGATTGGGTCAAGATTCAGAATCACAGACCTTGGACCTATCAGTTGGCTACTCGGCATGAAGGTCGTATGGGACTGCAAAGCCTGTACAATCTCGATCTCACAGGAGCCTTATGTCAAGGCTATCCTGACGAAGTATAACTTCGACAACATGAAGCCCATCTTGATCCCCATGGACCCAAACCTCCAGCTGTCCCGAAAACAATCCCCTCAGTCCACAACCAAAGCAGCAAAAATGCGGCAAGTCCCATATTACGCTGCTCTTGGATCACTGATGTACCTCACCACTGGTACCCACCCCGATATCGCCTTCGCCACTTTAACACTGGCCCAGTACATGGATAACCCTGGCTGGGCATACTGGGAGGCTCTCAAACAAGTCTACTGCTATTTACTCAGTACAAAAAGCTGGCAACTAATGTATGGAACCCAGAAGACCACTCTGGTTGGCTATGCAAATGTGGATGGTGCATCACAAGAACACCATCACACGATCACTGGATTCACGTTCCTTGTTGACAGGGGAGTGATCCTATGGGGTTCACACAAGCAAGAACTCATCACACTCTCGACAACCGAAGCTGAGTATGTTGCTGCTATGCACATAGCAAAGGAAGCCATCTGGCTTCACCGACTCATTGGCGAAGTCTTCCGACCACTCAAGAAGCCGATCACGCTGTACAGCAACAACCAGTTGGCAATCACGCTGACAAAGGACAGGAACTACCACGCTCGGATGAAGTACATAGATATATGGTACCACTTCATTCGTTTTACTATTTCTGACAGTTCTATTCTATTCCTCTACTGTCCTATGGCTGATATGATAGCCAATACCCTAACTAAAGCTCTTCCCTCAGTCAAAGCCAAGCACTTCACTTTCGAGCTAGGGCTTTGTGCTTGAGTGTTGCATTTTATATGGTAGCTGCATGCTTATGTGCTTATATAATCACAGACTACATCTCACGTTGTTCCTTTTTCATACACCTCAGTGAACTTCTTGTATCACTGAGATGAGCTATACCTAGCATTCCCGTTTACCTACCTTACTTACATCTGTGTAGACTCCAACAGGTAGCTACACTAATCTAGTGAACTTCTCATATCACTGAGACTCCAACACCTGTTGCTGTCTACCATCTAAAAGCAGAGACCTTTGCTCCTACTAGAAGGTAGTAGAGCTGACCACATGATAAAGCCCTTGTCTGCTGCCCAATAGTGGGGACCTTAGTTACCATCATGATGAGTCATAGATGAGGATGCTACAACTTAGAACAGTTGGTAGCCAAACAAGAAGCCAAAGAAGCCCAAAGCCAAACCCCCACCCTGGAACCATCACCCAGATTGTTATCACTGATGCCAAACACACAGAATACAGAGAACACTACCTGTTACAATTTGCCCCCATAATACTACCAGGACAACTTTTGATCAATGGCAACCGAAACCAGACATTCAGGACAAGGCTTTTCTAATGTATGAAGAACAATGGAGAGGAGATGACATCTATGATATACTGGAAGTGCAGACAGCATTGCTACACAAAGAGGACGATGAACTGCTGGACTACTTCCCCCTTGAGTACTCAATCGGTACCAACTGTCCAGACTCCTTTCTACCTGATCCAGATCTCTGGGTAGAACCTACTCCTGCATACCACCGTCGTACCTTGGCATGAGTGCCTTGGCAGACGCCACCATCATGCCACCATCAACTGTGGATGCCACTAATGTGCCACTGCTCCACCATTTCATATGCTAAGTTTCATTCTATTTAATTTCCATTCCTTGCTTCATCAGCAAGTTCTATTTATGACTGCTCTCTTATCACTATTGGTCCGGTACTTATTTATCTCCGATAGCTATTTCCAATAGCTGGTGAGACCCATTATGCCTCTCCCTTCCTAGTGCCTCCTTCCCTAATAGGCCTTGGTCTGTGCACATTTCCCTTACATATAAATACAGCACTACTTTGTACCCTGTAACTCTAAGTTAGTTCTATGCAATCTTATGTGGTGACTAGTGACCGCCTTGTGAAGCCTTAGCTTGGGCGAGACCCTTGCTTGTTGAACTCTCTCTCTCTGTTCCTGATCACTTACCCAGATATGTGGAACCCCTTTTGTCATTCAACCAGTGCAGTACAGGCTAGAGTCCCAACTTAGGTGATTGCCTATTCATTGATCCTAGTCCAGAGGGACACACCGTTGCCCTTGTTCTTATGCAGTAGAGGTTGTTGCATCTCTTTGTGAGTACCACCCTCAAGCCTGGAAGACAAGGAGGTTAGTTTCCAGAGGTTATCATTAGCCACCACATTAGCGTAACAGGAATTGAATATTTGGCATCTCTAACCCCACAGTACCCTTCCCTATTATGTCTATCACCTACCCCATCCAACTTACCAGAGGAAGAAGAATATTCAGCAACTCAACAACCAGAAGAACCTAATCTGGATATTGAAATCACAGATCCATCTTCCCCTTTTCCCCCATCCACTTTCTACCAAA
Source organism: Porphyrellus aff. niger (assembly GCA_038094255.1). Classification (NCBI taxonomy): domain Eukaryota; kingdom Fungi; phylum Basidiomycota; class Agaricomycetes; order Boletales; family Boletaceae; genus Porphyrellus; species Porphyrellus aff. niger. The sequence continues at coordinate 244 of JBBPTR010000623.1, read as the reverse complement.
GCAATACAGACAATGATGACAACATGGTTACTGAATTAAAGGCTGGCTTACCCAAAGATTTCTCTGGAGATTGAAAGGACACCAACCAATGGCTTTTTGCAATGCAGGCATACTTTGAATGCAATGCCAACATACAGTGACTTCCAAAACCCTTTCAATGTTTGCACTAGATGCAATGTGTGAAGTGTGATGCAATAAGGGGTGGGAATTTCGCTTGTTTTTGGTGAGACCGAAAATAGAACTT
>JBBPTR010000620.1:0-10443 GCA_038094255.1 Porphyrellus aff. niger | reverse complement strand
AACACCAGACATTTTCAATAGGGTTGAGGTCAGGAAACATGCAGGCAATACCATGGTCCTAAAATCCTACTCCTCTAGCCATTCCATGATCTTCTTGCATGAATGCTTGGGATCATTGTCTTGCTAAAAAATGATGTTGGGAGAATTGAGACCATCAAACTCCAGGGTTTGCTGGAGCTCATCCTTCAAAATCTAAAGGTAGAGGTCCCCATCCATCCTACCATCAATCTTGGTAGCAAAGCCAACTCCTTGACAGATTATATAGTGAGCAACAAAACCATTGCAATGTTGGTAATGTTCTTATTGTTGACCTTATATCTGGAGAACCACTGAAGGCAGACCAATAAACCTTAGTAGTGCCTGAAAGCCCTAATCAAGGGCTTTCTAAAAATATATACATCGCTTATGTAATTCCTTCCATGTCACAAGATATTCAAGGTTTAATCAAGGGTACTCATTGAAATAGTTTTGCTGCTGATATCTTGGGTATCTAAATCTAGTATGAAGTGTATCCTCCTTTGGCCTTGATGATCTCTGAACCCTCCTAGGCATACTCTCAATCAACTCCTGACACTTGTCAACTCCAATCTTCTCCCATTCCACCTATACTCTCTCCCAAAGTTCAATAATCCCCTTAGGTAGCTCAGGGTACTCTGCCAGCCTTTTTTTGAGGAGAAACCATAGGTATTCTATTGGTTTAAGGTCTGGAGATTGAGCAGGCCATACCATGACCTCAAATCCATGCTCAGCTAACCACTCCCTAGCTCTCCTGCTGGTGTGTTTGGGATCATTATCCTACTGAAAGATAATGTCCTTAGGAGATTTCCCATAGAACTCTAGAGATCCTAGGGGTTCATCCTCCAAAATCTGTAGGTAAAGATCAGTATCCATCTTACCATTAATCTTGCATGCCATGCCAACCCCTTCCCAAGTCATGCAGCCCCACATCATCAAGGATCCTCTACCAAACTTCACTGTTCCTTGTACCACTCTATTACTTAGGCCCTCTTCTGCCTTTTTCCATACCCACTTTCTACCATCTGACCCAATGTGATTGATTTTTGTCTCATCTGACCATACAACATGCTTCCAGTCATCCACAGTCCAGTCCTGGTGACTCAAAGCAAAATCCATCCTCTCTTTCCTATGATGCTTGGATAATAAAGGGCATTTCTTCTTCACCACAGCCTTCATACTAGCCTTTTTAAGATGACAACATATGGTTTTGGAGGAGATAGAGTGGTTCTTGACATCTGTTACAATTCACCCTCACCTTTATCCAACAGGCACTACTACTTCACAATGGCAACTGGTGTTACGCAGATGCAAGTCTAGTAACCAAGGGATCTTTAAGGGTGATACTCATGAAGAGACCAATGACCACAAAGAGGGATCAAGGACTAAGGATGCGACAGACAGTTGCAAACAAGGGAGTTTAAAGGGGTAGACTGAAGCCTAGACTAGGGGATTGAGGGAAGCAAAAGCTTTAACTGAGGAACTGAGGCAAGCGAGAGTGTTACGCAGACGCGAGTCTAGTAACCAAAGAATCTTCATGGGTGATACTCACGAAGAGACCAACAACCACAAAGGGGGATCAAGGACAAGGGATGTGTCAAAGGACACAGACTAGGGGGACTGAGGGAGAAGCGAGAGCTTCGACTGAGGGACTAAGGCAAGCAAAGCTTGGTCACAAGAGCCACATAGATTGCGCAGATCAAGTGTAAGGAACTAAGATACAGGGCAGCGAGGTTTATATAGCTAAGAGCCTACTAAACTGGGAACAATGGAATGCAGGGAGACTAGACCATTGTGAGAGAAATGATCAAGAGGGACGCTGTCCATGTGGAGATGAAACATATATCAAGAGAGGACCATAAGGTCAGGAACAGTTACCATGCGGTGGCAGTAGAGAAGAGCAGAAATGGAACACCGCTATGGGAAAGGAAGAAGTTGACCATGCGGTCAGGAACGTTACCTTGTGACGGCTGGAGCGAAGAGCGGAAGAAGAACGTCACTAGGGAAGGTCAAGGAAGACGACAGTAAATAAAGAGTGGAGGAATAGAAGGATGAAACAGTATACATTGTATTGGAAGAGTCCTAGAAGGACTTCTACGTCGCAAGGGATGAGGAGTAGTATGAGGTTAGGGAAAAGGGAGAAAATTGTAACAGAGAGCTTGGTCACAAGAGCTACATAGATTGCACAGATCAAGTGTAAGGTTCTACAGTACAGGGCAGCGGGGTTTAAGTAGTGAAGCAACTACTATAATGAGAACAATGGTAACTGGGGATACTGGATTGTTACAAGAGAAACAATCAGGAGAAGCTATCCATGACAAGAGTGAAACATGTATCAAGAAGATGATCATGTGATCAGGAACCATTACCTTGTGATGACTATAATGAAGAGCAGAAGAAGAATGTCACTAAGGGAAAACAAGGGGAATGACAGAGAATGGAAAACGAAGAAGAACAAGGATAGACAAATATATGTCGTACAGATGCATTCCAGGAAGGACTTCTACATTGTGAGGGATAAGGAGAAGTGCAACATAAGGGGAAAGGAAGAAAATTGTAACAACTGGGACTGGAAGACTTCAATTCAACTTTCCTCACTTATGAGGAACAATGGGACAAGGAGACTACGCAAATGCTAGAAGCCCAGGCAGCTTCACTCTACCAGGAGATGGACAGACTGCTGGACTACTACCCAATGGGATACTCACTGGCCACTAACCATCTAGACTTGCTTCTCCCAGATCCAGATCTCTGGGTAGACCTGACTTTTACATGCCACAGGACAACTTAGTCTGGATGTGGGAACAGTACCTTGGCATGGTGCCTTGGCAGACACCACCATCAACTGCAGGTGCTACTGATGCTCCACCACTCCACCTTTTCCAATTGCTGAGTTTCATTCTATTTAATTTATGTTCCTTGCTTTATCAGCAAGTTCTATTTATATTTCTTGTCTTATTCAGACAGGACACCCCAGGGATTTCCCAGGGATTCCTCTATGCCCACTTTCTTCTTCTGGACATTTATCTCTCCTAAGGTATTCTTTCACATACCTCATGATCCACTTATCCCACACTATATAAAGATGCCCATATGTACCCTGTAACTCTAAGTTAGTTCTACACAATCTTACATGGTGACTAGTGACTGCCTTGTGGAGCCTTAGCTCAGGTGAGACCCTTACTTGTTGAACTTTATCACTGTTCCCAATCCCTTACCTGGATACGAGGAACCCCTTTTTATTGTTCAACCTAGAGACAGGCTAGAGTCCCTTCATTAGGTGATTGTCTACCAATCCTGTACCATCCCCTTGCTTTTACACAGTAGAGGTTGTTGTGTCTCTTTGTGAGTATCACCCTTGAGCCTGGAAGACAAGGAGGTTAGTTTCTAGAAGTTGTTACAACTGTCCCGGGTAGGGCCAGAAGTAGTCTTGCGAACAAGGGTTTGTTAACTTGTTAGGGCCACCTAGCAGAGGTGATCAAGGAGTATCCACTCGAGAGTAGGACAGAGACTCGCAGAGGGGATGCTAACCGCAGCTAGCGTTTGAGAGGATGCAATGGTGGTATTGCAAGAAGAACAAGTCTAAGGTATATACAAATGAGAGGCAAGGCTTATATACCTCAGCTAAAGAATGTCATGGAATCTGAAAGAACATTCCATGACAAAGCAAAATGACAAATCATGACCAAGCATGAGTCAGTGAATGATGAAGCATGACTAAAAGTGATGACTATAGAATATGAAGGAATGTGATGGAATCAGATGGAAGGAAGCAATTGTTACGACTGGCCCGGGTAGGGACAGAAGTAGACTTGCGGAACAAGAGGTCAAGGACTGAACTTGCTAGGGCCACCTAGCAGTGGTGAACGTCGACTAGCTCGACGGGGCTCAAGGGGTAGAAGTGGACTTGCGGAACAAGGTTCTAGGACTGAACTTGCTAGGGCCGCCTAGCAGTGGTGAATGTTGACTAGCTCAATGGGGCTCAAAGGGTTGGACAAGGAGCATCAACTCAAGAGTACGATGGAGACTCGCAGAGGAGGTGCTAACTGTTGCTAGCTCTAGAGGGAATACCAGGTGGATTGCCAGGTATGTGCAAGTAGAACAAGTCTAAGGTATATACAGGAGAGCGGCGAGGCTTATATACCTTAGCTAAAGAATGTCATGGAATCTGAAAGAATATTCCATGACAAAGCACTATGACGAATCATGACTGAGCATGAGTAAGCGGATGACAAAGCATGAGTAAAAGTGATGACAATAGAATGCTACGGAATGCGATGGAATTGGATGTAAGGGAACGATGATGAAGCAAGTGGAATAGCAAGGAATACTATGGAATGTGGGTGAGTCATCGTAGAAGAAAAGAAATAGTGTCCTAGTTGAGGATCGAACTAGCGACCATAGAGATACAAGGAATGAATCATAACAGCAATGACAAAGCAAATGGAAGAGTATGAAATACTATGGAATGGGAATGAGTCATCACAGAAGAAAAGAAAGAATGTCCTAAGTGAGAGTTGAACTAGCGACTTATAGTAGTATAAGAAGAGAATCGTAACAGAAGTTATCATTAGCCATCACATTGGCATAACAACATCCTGTAGTGTTTGGGTGACTTGGACAGCATTTTCTACCTTTCCAGTTCCAATAAAACAAATGGCATAATGTATATCAGCAGGAGTAATGATGGATGGATGATCACCAGAGGGTTTGGCAAAGTTGAGACAGAGTTTGGAACAAATTCTACTAATAGTAGAGTGATTTACACCAGTTGATTCAGAGATTTGGGGGGTTGACTGGCCCAATTCCAAGAAGGAGATGATTTGGTTGGTTTATTCTGTAAAGAGGGATTTCATGATGAAGAAAGTGGACAAGAGTTGATGTCTGGATGTGTTTATACTATGTTGAACTTCTTATGCATCACATGATCATTTATTATGTAATAATGTGGCAGAACACTTGAATTTCATACTTGAATATGTCAGCAACAAAACTGTTGCAATGAGTACCCTTGATTAAACCTTGAATATCTTGTGACATGGAAGGAATTACATAAGTAGTGTATATATTTTTAGAAAGCCCTTGATTAGGGCTTTCAGGTATCACTAAGGTTTATTGGTCTGCATTCAATGGTTCTCCAGATATAAGATCAATAATGAGAACACTACCAACATTGCAACAGTTTTGTTGCTCACTGTATATCTCTACATCATAAAGGAATCTTCCCCAAACTTGAGAGTTTCTTGTCTATCACTAAGCCCCTTACCTGTCTTTTTCCATGTCCATTTATATCCATCTGACCATAGGCAATTGATGTTAGTCTCATTAGACCATATTACCTTCTTTCAATCCCTCAGAGTCCAATCCTTGTGGGCATAAGCAAAATCTAGATGGGCTTTGCAATTCTTCTTGAAAAGAGAAGGTTATTTGGACTTGACCATAGCCTTCATATCTGATTTCTTCAACTGGAGACAAACAGTGTTGGCAAAGAGAGGTTGGTCAATGATATTGGAGAGGGCCTTGGTGACTTGAATAGCATTGTCAACCTTTCCAGAGGTGATACAGTGAGCAACAAAACTGTTGCAATGTTGGTAATATTCTCATTGTTGACCTTATATCTGGAGAACCACTGAATGTAGACCCATAAACCTTAGTAGTACCTGAAAGCCCTAATCAAGGGCTTTCTAAAAATATATACATCGCTTATGTAATTCCTTCCATGTCACAAGATATTCAAGGTTTAATCAAGGGTACTCATTGCAATAGTTTTGTTGCTGATACCCTGGGTATCTAAATCTAGTATGAAGTGTATTCTCCTTTGGCCTTGATGACCTCCTGAACTCTCCTAGGCATACTCTCAATCAACTCCTGACACTTGTCAACTCCAATCTTCTCCCATTCCACCTGTACTCTCTCCCAAAGTTCAATAATCCCCTTAGGTGGCTTAGGGTACTCTACCAGCCTTCTTTTGAGAAGAAACTATTACACTAACATGGTGGATGGCAATAACCCTTAGAAGCCAATGGTGTACTCTAAGTCTAGCAATTACCCAGTGAAGGGACTCTAGCCACTTGCTGGTTGGCAAAGATAGAGAGGGTTTCCACATATCTGTGTAAGGGATTAGGAACAGACAAGGTTTGGTAGAAGGCCAATGACAACTGTGTCAAAGATACTAGCAGGACAATGAAAGGTCTCCCAAAAGCAGTCGCTGGTCACCATATAAGATTGCATAGAACTAACTTAGCAAAACCTAATCTACAGTACAGGTGTGGTTTATATATGTATGGGTGGAGGAGTCACAAGGTATACAAGAGAATATCTTAGGAGGGTTATGTGTCCATAAGAGGAAAGAAAGGGAAAGCATAAAGCTGGTAGGCTCCCACATCCAAATTGAGCATGAGTATAAATATGAACACTAGCCAATGAGAAAAAGAAATGAAAAGACTCTCACATCCTAATGGCAAGTGAGAGAAACTGCCAATAGCCAAGGTACTGCTCCCATGTCCCAATTGAGTGTGAGAGAAAGCAATCTAGAGTTAGGTATGACTCTCATGTCCTGATTAAGTATGAAAAGGGAAGGTGTCCAGAAGTGGAAGGAGAGATTCATTGGGTCATGCTGTCTGGAAGGAATATCCCAATGAGAAGTAATCTGTTATGTTAACATGATGGATAGCAATAACTCCTAGAAGCTAACCTCCTTGTCTGCTGGACTTGAGGGTGATACTCACAAAGAGACCAACAACCTCTACCATGTGAAAGCAAGGGGACAATGTGGGATCAATAGGTAATTGTTACAATTCACCCCCGTGACACCAATGGGACAACTTTTGACAAATGGCAACTGAGACCGGACGTTCAAGACAGGGCTTTTCTGATGTATGAAGAACAATGGAGAGGAGACGACATCTACAACATGCTAGAGGCACAGGCAGCGTCGCTGCACAAGAAAGACGATGGGCTGCTGGACTACTTCCCTCTGGGATATGGGATCACCACCAATCACCCCAATTCTCTTCTTCCCGATCCAGACCTCTGGAAAGATTTGACTCTCATGCACCACAGCACTGTGTGCTGTAGTATTGCCTGAATCTGAACATGAGAGTTGTACCTTGGCACAGGTACCTTGGCAGACGCCACCATCAACTGTGGACGCCACTGATACGCCATCACTTCACTATTTCATATGCTGAGTTTCATTCCATTTCATTTCCATTCCTTGCTTCTTTAGCAAGCTCTATTTATATTTCTTGCTTTATCAGCCAGTTCTATTTATATCTCTTGTCTTACTCAGATGGGACGCCCCAGGGATACCCCAGGGATTCCCCTATGCCTTCTTTCCTCTTCTGGACGCTTACCTCTCCTAAAGCAGTCTATTGTCTGCTTCATACTCCATTCCCACACAGTATTTATAGCGCCCATTCCATACCCTATAACTCTAAGTTAGTTCTACACAATCTTACATGGTGACTACACAACCACCTTGGGAAAGCTTCATGCTTTAGGTGAGACCCTTGCTTCTCGAAACCTTATTGCTTCCCCTCAATCCCTCACCTGGATACTTGGGACCTTCCATGTCGAGTCGAGCCGCATCAGGAATAGTTGATCCACCACTTCGATTCCCTTGTGCTACAGTTGCTGTGTCTCCTCGTGAGTACCACCCACAGACAAGGAGGTTAGTTTCTCGAGGTTGTCACTGGCCACCGCGTTAGCATAACAGCAATTACCTAATGAAGGGACTCTAGTCTCTGCTGTGTATTGATGGTAGAAAGTAGTCCCACAAATCCAGGTAAGGGATCAGGAACAGCAAAGATAGTTGATGATGGGTCTTGCTTGATAGCTGAAGGCTTCCAAGAGCGATTGCTAGTCACCACATAAGATTGTGTAGAACTAACTTAGAGTTATAGGGTACATATAGGTGTCTTTATATACTAATGGAGAGAGGGGTCACAAGGTATATAAGAGAATACCCTAGGAGGGTTGTATATCCATATAAAGATAGATAAGAGAGCATAGACTCTCTGTTACACAGACGCAAGTCTAGTAACCAAGGGATCTTCGAGGGTAATACTCATGAAGAGACCAATAACCTCAAAGGGGGATCAAGGACTAAGGACAAGACCGTAGTCTTGGACAATGGTGACTGGAGAGATCTAAGGAGAAGTGGGAGCTTCAACTAGAGACAAGCAAGAGCTTGGTCACAAGAGCTACATAGATTGTGCAGATCAAGTGTGGAGACTATGATACAGGGCAGCAAGGTTTATATACCAGTATGACTACTATACTGGGCACAATGGATAAAGGGGAAACTAGACCATCGTGAGAGAGACGGTCAGAAGGGGAGCTGTCCATGATGAGGGTGAAACACATATCAAGAGATGACCATGGGGTCAGGAACAGTTACCTAGTGACAGTGATAGTGAAGAGCAGAAGTGAAACGCCACTTAGGGAAAGTAAAGGGGTGACCATGAGGTTAGGAACAATACCTTGTGACAGCTGGAATGAAGAGTGGGAGTTGAACGTCACTAAGGGAAGTCAATGGGAACAAGAGTGAGTACTGGGCGAAGGAGAAGAAAGAAAGAACAAGGTAAGTCATATTGGTAGAGACCGGGAAGGATCTCTAGGTCACAAGGGATGGAAATAAAGAGAATATGACGATGAATGGGGATAATCGTAACACTCACCTCCCCACTCACCCACACCAAGTATGCTAACATGCTTCGTCAAGGTGTCATCACATATTGCCAGCTCCTTCTGGCCAAACCTTGACTTGCTGCTCCAGAGGGTGTTGTATGTCCTGTTGAGCCCACCATCGCAACCCTGGAGAGCATGCTTCCATCCCCAAACTCCCCATCCTAGGGATTTCCAGTATCTGTCACCTGCAACACCCCCCCAGAACCCCTTCCCATTCCATACCAACGCTAGCTTTGCTGCTTCACTTGTCACAGTCACTTCCACCTGTGGGCCAACTGCCCCCACTACATATGCCCATGCTATAATGTGGCTGCACCTGGACACTCCCAACGAAATTGCCCAGATCGTTCCCCCGATTTTGACCAAGACTCCTCTTTCCCTTTCTGGGACCTCACTGACACGGAAACCAATGCCAGGGACAGTGGGCTTGAGAACTGAGTCGGTGACTCAGTCATACACCAGGGGTAATGTTACAATTTGCTCTCACCTTTATCCAACGGGCACTACTACTTCACAATGGCAACCAGGACTGGAAAACCTTGATTCAACTTTCCTCACTTGTGAGGAACAATGGGACAGGGAGACTACACAAATGCTAGAAGCCCAGGCAGCTTCACTCTACCAGGAGATGGACAGACTGCTGGACTACTACCCAATGGGATACTCACTGGCCACTAACCATCCAGACTTGCTTCTCCCAGATCCAGATCTCTGGGTAGACCTGACTCTCACACACCGCAGGACAACTTAGTCTGGATGTGGGAACAGTACCTTGGCATGGTGCCTTGGCAGACACCACCATCAACTGCAGGTGCCACTGATGCTCCATTGCTTCACCTTTTTCAATTGCTGAGTTTCATTCTATTTAATTTATGTTCCTTGCTTCATCAGCAAGTTCTATTTATATTTCTTGTCTTATTCAGACAGGACACCCCAGGGATTCCCCTATGCCCACTTTCTTCTTCTGGACATTTATCTCTCTCAAGGTATTCTTTCACATACCTCATGATCCACTTATCCCACACTATATAAAGACACCCATACATACCCTGTAACTCTAAGTTAGTTCTACACAATCTTACATGGTGACTAGTGACTGCCTTGTGGAGCCTTAGCTCAGGTGAGACCCTTACTCATTGAACTCTATCACTGTTCCAAATCCCTTACCCAGATACGAGGAACCCCTTTTTGTCATTCAACCCAGAAGACAGGCTAGAGTCCCTTCATCGGGTGATTGCCTACCAATCCTATACTGTCCCCTTGCTCTTACACAGTAGAGGTTGTTGTGTCTCTTCATGAGTACCACCCTCAAGCCTAGAAGACAAGGAGGTTAGTTTCTAGAGGTTATCATTAGCCATCATGTTAGCGTAACAGTTAGCCTCAGCTAACATCAGTTAACATCAGCTAACTTCCTGTTACCTGGAAGTTCGTGTTTTGAGAACCACTAATATCTTCAACTTGTATTTTCTGGCATGTCTCAGCATCTACAAACTGAAACAGCACAACCAAGGATACATCCTCCTCCAACTCGACTTAAATGCAGGCAGGACCTTTTCTCGCTAGCCATCATCCAATTAGAGCCCTCAATGGCCTGTGCAGAGTCATCAAACAGATACATCACTATGCTGCTTTGCAGATGAGGTGTAACATCAGACTCAGAATGACTCAAACACAGCTCAAACACATCCATCCTCCATCTGGTGTTTCATTAGAAAGTTTTCGCTTGCTTGAAACCTG
>JBBPTR010000616.1:0-10479 GCA_038094255.1 Porphyrellus aff. niger | reverse complement strand
CAAACTGCAGAGGTAGTAGTCGCGGTCGTCGTACGTCGACTTTTATTGAGATCCGTTTTAGGTTGGCATCAAGCGCATGCTCCATCTGATATGGTCAAAGGACAACAATCAAACTTCGGAGGACGGGAAAGAGCTGAAAGGCGTTCGCTCCCGCTTGCTAGAATGCTACCGCAGCTTATACTTTGACCCCCTGCCTGACATGGAGCCGAAGCAGCAGGTCAATAGGATCGCAAAGAACATGATTGAGTGAGGGCTTAAAACATGTCCTGCTCCACTTCCTCAATGATTGTACTAGGTTGACCTATGACTCGACGCTCGCCGAGTTGACCAGCCTGGAGGAAATGATGAAGACGATGATGGAAGAGGACCTCGTCCACTACGATATCATCAACAAGTTATGGCAAGTCTACAGTAAGCTTCCTCGGTGTTGCAATGCCAAAGGTCACCAATCATTTTTCTTGCTAGGTTCTCCGAAATCTCTTCCTGCATGCCAACGTCGAGGTGCAATCATCATCCTCGGCATGTTCGCGCTGGCAAAACGTGGTGTTGTATCAGAAAAGGTTGACGTGTTACTCAGAGTAGGACTGGGCCCTTTGGGAAAGGTGACGTCGTATGGTCGTTGCTCCATGTCGCGAGCTGAACACGTAAAATTTTAGGCCGATCTCACCCTCGCTCGGTATACATGCGTCGCTTTGCAACGACTCAATGGGAGTGCGAAAAAGGTCAAAGGTGAGCATGCCCGCCGATCCCATGTGCCTCGTGTCGACGGCATGACGGACAGGGTCACTTCTCAACAAGACTCTCCGCATGGAGATGGAAAACCCCGTATTCAAGAAGCTACAAGATGCTATCGAGCACCCGTGCCGTTCCAAAGAATGGTTCGGGATGGCCGAACAAGCCATCAACACTATCTATGCACTCGGCGATCACCCCGACGAACTGTGCAATGATATAATCAAGAACCTTACCCGCCGTGCCTTTGCGCGAAAGCCGCAACTCCCAGCATCGGACGTCTCTTCGAGTGACGAGCGAGATCCGGATGCGATGGATGAGGATGCGGAACCTCCTGCGTCGGTAGGTATTGTATCACATGCACCTACATCTCAGGGAATATCCGCTATGCAAGGAGGGAGTCAGGCGTCCGGGGACGTCGGTGATGTGTTCCATCTCAGCCAGCTCTTGTTCGTCGTGGGACATGTCGCGATTAAACACATTGTCTTTCTTGAACTCGTCGAACGAGAATGGAAGCGCCAAAAGGACGAGAAAGAACTGGGTTTGTTTCGAGATTCTTCTTCGAGGAGTAATCTGATGTGTCCTTTTAAGCGGAAAAACTTGCAGCCGGCGCAGGTGCGCCGAACATGGCGTCCAAAGAAGTCGAGGAACTAGATCAGGTTGCTGGCAACGTCGAAGACGAGATTGGGGAACGAATCGCTGCGGTCCGGGAAACGGAGCTCTTGTATGGCTCACACTCCTTATTGGCAACTTTCGGGCCTTTACTCGTTCACGTCTGTGGGAGTCCTCACAAGTTTAAAGTAGGTTGAACTCATCAGTCATCGTTCGTGACGACTCACATCAGATGGCTAGAACCAAACCCTTCGCGCAACGGCCACGTTGTCGTTTGCCAAATTCCTCTGCGTCAGCTCCCAATTCTGTGACCAACATCATCACCTGCTGTTCAAGATCCTCGAAACATCACGAGACCCGAGCATCCGCAGCAACATCGTCATCGCCCTCGGCGATGTCGCCGTCTCGTTTAGTAGCATCATCGACGAGAACAGCAATGAGCTCTACAAGGGCCTTTCGGACCAAGACCTGGTCGTCAAGAAGAACACGCTCATGGTACTCACGCACCTCATCCTCAACGGAATGATCAAGGTCAAAGGTCAGCTCGGCGAGATGGCCAAGTGTCTCGAGGACGAGGAACCGCGGGTGTCGGACCTCGCCAAATTGTTCTTCACCGAGCTGTCGACGAAAGACAACGCGATTTACAACAATCTGCCCGATGGTAAGCGGTCTCTTGTGCTCTCATTCGGATGCAGATCGACGCTCACGGCGTCCGACGCGACAGTCATCAGTCATTTATCGTCCGGGGAACACGCCGTCGACGAAAAGGCGTTCCAGAGCACGATGCGGTATATCTTCTCCTTCATCGAAAAGGCGAGTCGCATCCTCCGTCCCTCGTCCTCGCTCACCCCACACGCAGGAAAAACAAGCAGAAAACATCGTCGACAAGCTCTGTCAACGTTTCCGACTCTCGGACGACCCGCGTCAATGGCGGGACATCAGCTTCTGCCTCGCGCTCCTCCCGTTCAAGTCGGAGCGCTCCGTGAAGAAGCTCATTGAAGGGCTCCAGTTTTATCGCGATAAGCTACACGAGGAGGTCGTGTTTGGACATTTCGCGGAGATATTGACCAAGGCGCGGTCGAACAAGTCGGCGAACAAGCCGGACACCGAGTTGAACGAGTTCGAGTCGGTGGGTCGTGGTTTCGCCGTGTGCGGGGTGGACGGTCGGTGCTGACGCGCGACGTAGATTCTCGAGGAACATCGACGGCAGGGCGAGGAGGATCAGGCGTTCGAGAAGCGCGTCGAGGGAAAAAAGGCGGCGGCCAAGAAGAAAGCGACGAGGCGGTGTAAGTACTCTCGGCCTTATCTCGGGCTTGGGATTTGACTCACGTTCTCCGCAGCGGCGCGCAAAAAGGCGCGGGCGCAAGAGCCAGATACAGAACGCGAGAGTGTGGCGGCTGCGCCCAAACGACGCGGACTGGCGCGCGACGCCGCCCCGCCAGAAGACGACGACGACGATATGTACGCGTAGAGCGGTGTGAGTGGAGGCGCACGGGAGATGTCGGTATGTCCTAGAATTTCATCGTATGTAGCAACATGTAATGTCAATCTGCGTGTATGCCTAGTGACCTGATTCCAAGATGCCATGTAAAAGCCTACAGGTTGCGCGGAAAGGAAGAGAAGAGAAAGAGCGTATGGGGTGACGAACGTCAAGTGGGTCCGTCCATCCACCAACCAAGCATAAAAATAAGGACCAGCAAAGGTAATTTACTATGTAAGAGGGAGCGTGTGTCGAGTTAGCGATCGAGAGCGTCTCTCGAAATAATGATAGTATACGGATAGAGATATGGACGAGAATACGAACAGAAATAGGGATGGCGGGCTTTGAGGAGGTGCAACGGCAAGGCATGTAAGACACGAGAAAAGAAAAATAACGAGCCTGAAACGCTGGATTAATGTAAGATATGCGTGGTAGAGGGTTCGACCCTGCGGGAGACGAGCGACACCAAGTTCAGAAAGAGAAGAGGATGCTACCTTTGTCGTCCAACAACATATCGACACGTTGTTCTTTTATTCCAATCGTCTGAGATGAAGCAAATAGGAACATGTACAAGGCGTGTCTCGAGAAATCCAATGAAGGATAAAGAAAAACATGCATTGTTCACGTTCATTCCGCCTTGAATTGACTGCCACCACCGCCTCCCCGCATGATGGCCTTCATAAACGAGAAGAAGCGGTCAGCGTACTCTTGTGGCGGCACTGGGCTGATTTTATGCTAAAACAAAGATACGTGTCACACGAATGGTCACGCGGCGCCAAACGACAACTCACACGATCCGCCCTGAGGCCCTTCCAGAAGTGCTCCAACCGTTTCACGCCCGAGTATGGCGTCAAGATGTCGATGATGCCCAGATAGTAGAGCGTCTCCATTGGCCGGTTTGCCTCGTCGGTCGCTTGCAATCCACCTTCGTCCTGATAAAAGATGAACTGTTGCCGGTCACCCGTGTCTTCTTCAGGCAAGTCGAGCGTATCCGATCCGAGACGCTTTGGGTCCGATTCGCGCATCGCTCGTTTCATCGCCATCGCTTCTGGGGACCGCGCTCCTTTGTGCTGAGCGTTTTTACGACGTATAGCGGGGACCGAGGGCTATCGCGGCGTTCATCAACGCACCCACACTGCCAGAACACCAACTCCCACTCACCGAAAAGACCTTGAGGGTGTTGCTGCGCACCTTGTCCCTGTTACCGCGCCGCACGAGGTGTATGCCAACAAGCAGACTATAATCCATCACGTACACCATCCTCAGAAACTCAGAGTCGCGACGGATCTGCTCGGTCAATAAAGCACGCTTCTCCGGCCCGAGCTCGAGCATCTTGCCCCGGTTGATCCAGTTGAGGTCTTTCAGCACCGCGCGAGGGTTCTGCTTGGCTTTCTCTTCCGAATATTCCCTTCCAACGGTGCTGCCTTTGAGATCGTACGTTTCGTGAACGTCCTTGTGTGGCGGGAAGAGATTGTTCATGATGACAAAGTGGATCTTGTGGCCCCTCGGAAGCTTGACGCGATGCAGGCCATAGAAGCGGGAAAGGAGTGTGTGAGGATTGTTCTTCACGTGCGCATGGTATTCCTTGAGTATTGAGAGTAAAAACTTGTGCTCCGAGTGTCGAATGGTCTTGATAATGAACCGGTAGTCACGTGAGAAGTAGAAAAACGAGCCTGACTTGCCCGGCGACCCCAGCTCGGAGAGGATGTACTTCGCTGTGAGGGAGAGAAGGTAGTCGGCAGGGTCTAGTTGGAAGTAGTTCTCTCGCAGCTCCCGAAACACCCACGGCGCGTAATCTTTAAACTTGAAATCGTACTTGGCAGACGGCGTTAGTTCATTTCCGATGCTGTGGACAACGTCAGGGAGTCATGCGAACGCGTGGAGTGAACGCATACATGTCAAAGGAATACTTGTGTCGAGCAGTGAAGTCTTGGTCAGTAAGTGGTCGTTTAATCTTTGCTTGGCACCGCGAAACCTGTCGAGAAAGGGCAGTGAGCTAGTAGATCGCAGGGTGATGCCAATACGCACAGCAATGCGAATCCCGGTGAGCATGTTGTACATGAGCACATAGTTGACATGGTCCTCTCCGATCAAGTTTCCAACCAATACCTTGTTGTCGTCTTCTCTGCCTAGAGACCCTCTTCGTCGAGAGGTCGAGGGTGTAGTGAGTGCTTCTTCTGCGACCTTTTGTGCCTTGGCACGTTTCCTCTCCCTCCTGATCTGTTCTGCTTGCAGCTGAATGTCGTCTTCAATGTCCGTCTCGGGGTCAAACCCATGGCCAGCCTGGGGTGCAGACCGTACGGGGCGGATGTGTCCTCCAGTGGTGTTGCGTCTCGTGGGATGATATGGTCCACTCACACCAGGCGGTGGTTGAAGATACCCATCTGGAGACTGAGACTGAGACAAGGACGACGCATGCCCTCGCATATACCTCGATGGGGGCGACACGGATCCGCTAGGCGAACCATGGCTGGACGACTCTGCCACTAGCACCTCTGATATGCCGTCAGAGAGGGCCAACGTGCGTTGAGCACGTGTCGAGGATGAAGCGCCTGTGCGTGCGCTCACTGTGGAGAGCCTCGTGTCAGTCGATGAACGATGGACCAGATCGTGGTGCAATGGCAGTGAGGGTTTAGGAAAGGCAGAAGGGGGAGAGCGGGAGAGGGCCCGTTGAGTGTCGCGCGAGTCGACGGATCCGGTGCGGTCGCGAGAGGACAGGGAAGGTGGACTGCGCGCACGGTCGATGATGGCGGAGTCTTCGAACACGACTGGGCGCGGGGATGTCGGTTCGGATTTGAGTGGCCGACACGATGGGACGGGCATGGGCAACCGTGAGACGTCCGAGTCGTCACCCTGCTTGATGCTGGCTGGCGGGGAGGGTGGAGGAGGGCCGACGGGGTTCAGGGAGTGCAAGAGGGGGTGTTGGTGAGCATTCGGGTGTACTTGGACATCGCTGGACACGACGTGCATGACGGTTGTTTTGTTGACGGCGTGAAAGACTGAATTTGGGGTGTTTGAATCGAGACTGAGGGTGTCGCCCGTGATTTTAACGAGATGGAGTTCCTGTTTCCCAAACACCGGTCTGGGCGTCGTCGTCGTCGAGTCTGAGTCGGCTGTGGGCGTATCAAACGAGGCGGGTGTGTCTGGGGAGAGCGGGGACGCTCTGGCTGTGAAGAACGAGGTGCCCGTCGTCGAGGCCACGCTGAGTCTCTGGGACGACGTTGGCGACGTTGGCGACGTCGTTATCGGTGGAGGCGGCAGATTCATGTTTGAAGGAGGACCCGCTGGGTGGCTGTGTCCACCACTCCCGTACTAACTGGAGTCTCCCGCGTACCGATCTACTATTATTACTCCCAAAGGTGGGTCCGATCTACTACTACTCCCAAAGGTGGGCTCTACCCGAAAGCACACATCGAGCGCGTCGTGAGACTGCAAAGTTTCTGATGTCCACGGTGAGTGTCGTCACCTCGTTGTGTCGTACAGGCGTACAGCAAGGAACTGTTTGGATCATTAGAATTTTACTGTTTTCGTGACGAGGCTGTGGACGGCTCGCGACGACCACCGGCCAAACGCCAGGCTTTGAGCAACACTTCGTAAGTCGCCAAAGCAGGTCCAAACAAGACAAGGGTATATCGGCTCGCCTGCAGGCCAAGGTGTGTCATACGTTCATTACCCTCGTTTCCCATCTTCACATGAACTCCGGAAAGAGTTCCACTGAATCAGCCCATCCCTCCACTTCCAGCGTCCGCCCTCTTCCCTCTACTCCCGATAATGCCCCTCGGACCCGTAAGCCCAAATCGAAGAAGAGGGAGGAGAGATATGGAGAAGAGATCCAATACAACCTCTCCTACGACTTTAGAGGCGCTGGCTCTCGCAGGCAGGCCCAGTCCTCCAGAATGTGCGACGAAGGTTTGTCCCGTCCTCGTCTTTCTCTCATCGCGATTTCCCCTTCCCTCCTTCCCTCTAGAGCTCCCTCCGCCGACGTACGAATCGGTGACTGCCGTCTCAGCCTCCGAGAACTCTGTCCGTCACGGGAGATCTCGTCTTGGTCTGGCCTCCTCAGCTGTCACAGCTTCTCTCCACGTTTCCGACCGTCTGGCAGGATCAGATGAGAGGGACATGTCCTCCATCAATACCGCATCCCAGTCGTTGTCACAGCAGCTCCCTCGCGAAACTGAGGATGGATCCGGAATCGAGCTCGTAAACTTGGCGCCCTCAGAGCGCTGGGAACTCGATCGCGTCAGAGGGATCCCCTTGGAGGAGCGTATCAAGAGGCACAAGCTGAGAACAGAGTCGAACGTGACCTCGGGCCCGCTCATTCCGTACAGAGCCCGGCTTGCAAGTCAACCCACCGTCTCTCGCGGTCCGGGTTCACAGGCCCGCTTTTTGGCGTCTCAGCTATCTCTTCGCACTCCCGAGAGTCGCAATCGGTACGAGGTCGATCAGAACCATGATAGCTCGGATTTGTCTACCCCACCTACCCCGAAGCATCATCGCATGCCTAGCATACCTAGCTCTCCCTCTCGGTTCCTTCGCGCTCATTCGCAGTCGCCTCAACCGTCCTCGTCGGTGATTGCATTGCTCCGTAACTCCGGTCCGTTCTTTAAGAGTGCGTCACTGTTTCCGAACCTTGCACCGTCTCATCACGACACTTCTCATCGTACGCGGACGAAATTATTCCATCGGAAGTCGAAAAAGCGCGCCTCGAGTGAGCCCCTTGAGGATTGGGAAGTGCTCGAACGTACTGGGTCCAGAGATTCATCAGTCGACGGTTCTCTACCTCCGTCCAGTCCCACTGCAACATCCCAGAACACGGCAGTACGCCAACCGCCCGGATCGAACACCCCGGATATGTTTGTCACCCTGCGAACGACATTGCAAGCCAATCGTTCAGGCAAGGCGAATACCGTGCCGATGCCGCAGGCGGTCGGTGCGCAAGTCCATCGACCTACATTGCCGCCCTTCGTTACTAGACATGTCCGTCGCCGTACGACCTCCATTCGGGGAGGTCAGATGAGCCCTTCTAGTGCACCCGTGTCTCCTATTTCCGTAACTTCGACGTCCACATTCAACAGCTCTACTATCTCCCTCTCTGAGAATATAATCACTGGCGACGCCATTCCGGCTGCCATTCAGAGGTTTGAGTCGCGTGAGGTGGCTTTAGACCTTCCTCAGATGGTCGGAAGCAATGGTTACGAGGCGTCCCCAGCCTCTAGAACCCCGCGAGTCTTGCTGCCAACGGCACCGGTACCAGCTTATAACTGTGATCCGGATCTCCTCACTGCACTGAACCCGGTCCTTCCACTTGAATCAACTTTCATCACCACACAATTTCCGCCACCGCCTGATCTTACCCCCAATCTCCGCAGAATCAAAGATCAATACGCGGCAGGAGGAAGTTTTGGCGATGTCTATAAATGCCTCTACGACGACGGTTCAGGGCCAACGGAGGTTCGAACGCGATCTACAGTTCATCGTCTCTTATTAATCTCTTCTTCAGGTTGCAGTAAAGGCGTTTCGATTCAACTTCACAATGGAAGGTGATTCCGGCAATAAATCTATCAAGGTAGATCTTCATCAGAATCAAAGTCACGGTCTCAATCACCTTGCAGATGCTTCGCCGAGAGCTTGGGATTTGGAGGAGATTACGGCACCGTAGTGTTGTTCCTTTCCTAGGTATTGCGTATGGGTTTGGAATGGATGGCTCAATGTCGTTGGTGTCCATGTGGATGCCAAATGAATCTCTCCACAAGTTCTTGGCAATGCACGACAACAATCTAGGTGTCCAACACCGTCTCCAGTTTGTGTGTTCAATTCATATCTACTGTGTCCCCACATTCTAACCAGCATCTTAGTTGATGGATATTGCCAGGGGGCTAGCCTATTGTAGGTTACTATTCATTACTTCGGATGGTTCAAGGAATAATGCATCACAGTGCATTCATTGTCAATCGTCCACGGTGACTTGAATTGTGTGCGTCTGAACGGAAACATTGTCGACGTTTTACCTAACATGAGACAGAATAATGTGCTTCTTGACGCAGACTACACTGCTCGTTTAGCTGATTTCGGCTACGCTTCATTGGTTGGGAATATCCCTGAAGCGTTGATATACCTCCAAAGGTCTACTGCACGACCAGGAGCCCTGCGTTGGGTCGCTCCAGAACAGATTACTGCGGAAGAGGCATGCGCTCGGACGATCAAGAGCGACATATATTCTTTTGGATGTACTGCTCTGCAGGGAAGCCCGACTTAACACAGAAATGGAGCTTGTTCTGAAGTTGTTGCAGGTGTTGTCCGGCAAACAACCGTGGTCAGAAGTCCGGGAAGACGCCGCGGTCGTGTTACGCCTGGCGCAGGGACACAAGCCCCGCCGGCCCCAGTCCCGAACGATGGATGACGAGCATTGGAAACTAATTCAACGATGTTGGTCGGTAAAAGAGGAACGACCTGCCGTGGAGGTGATAATCCCCACCATCCAACGCTTCTTGAGAGATTGCGGACCGTGTGTACCCCTTTGCGATGCCTTCATGTCGTGGTCAATACAGTCCAGTCCCGCGAGCACCGATGACGCGGACGATCAGAATAGGTACCCAACAACAGTTGTCTCCGCTTATTCGATCATACTGATAATCCATCAGCTATGCACACTAGGGTTGCCTCACTCGCACACGGCGAACCCGGGTATGGTCAGAACGTCACGTAGCTCAAGTACAGGTAGTAACACTAGCCACTACTTTATGGTTCACCGTCGCCAGAATTCTCAGTCCCGTTTTCTCCGCGACCGTCGAAGATGTTGGGTACTCTGATCGGTATCCTCTAGAGCGATATCAGCCCCACTACAGAGGGGATACCCCACTGTCTTACTGCTTGCTGGGGGAGGTCACTCGGCCGATTTCGCAGGAATCTCCACAGGTATCGTTGTCATCGACAGGTGTTTCCTTTCCTGCAGCTTCCCATCGTCTTCCTGCCTAGTTTTTATTTCGCTGTCGTGTTTATCCCTGGCTCTGGAGTTCTCAAGTGACTGCGTCACGAGTATCTGATCCCCTAGATGGTATATCATTTGCCACGATGTAAGAGGCCAGCTGGAGTCCTATGAATCTTAATCCGCTGTATCTGTCATCTAATATTAGATCGCATTCGCTCGAGACCACGCTGACAGTTGGTGATTGTTCTCCCAAGGACCATGCGCTGTGCAAGGTCTTCCAGAGGAGTAGACGAGGAACTCCTGCTTCATTTCCAACTCCTTAGGCTTTGCCTACGTCCCTGCTGCTTGCATCTGAATACCATGCTCGATGTCGGCGGAGCGGATCGAACAGGGCCATTGGGTTCTCCAGTCACGTTGCGTCTCGTTGGGCTGTATGGGGTGCTCCTACCAGATCCGTAGCAGCTCCGATGCATGGCCACATATATGTACACCTCGCTGGCGGGACGATGAAGTCGAGCCAAAAAAACCAATGCACGATGGCTTGGTCACGAGAGAGTGAGTGCTGAGCCACGTACTTGGCACGTCGGAGACGGGGTTACCGGACAACGCGTTGGTTCAGGCTTTACGGACCGAGTCAAAGGGATGTGCGTAGGTCGCCTGGACTCGACGAAGGTTGTCGACCGATCTGATTCTCGCTAGCGGGGTGGGCGGCGGTGGACAGAGGGCG
>JBBPTR010000615.1:0-10481 GCA_038094255.1 Porphyrellus aff. niger | reverse complement strand
AGCTCGGTATTCGTGCCATGCTCCTTGCTATCCAGTGTGCTGTGTTCGTTCCCATCTACCCCATTTTCCGCTACGCCCAGCACCCGTCGGAGTATCTCTGCAGCCTCGGGGATCTCTCCTTGCGCGAGCTGTAAACAACGAATCATCTCTACGTTATCGAGCGCATTGAGCGCGCCGGCCAATGTCCCTCGAAGCGCAGCCACATCCACAGCCGCATCCACCAAGTCTTGTACGAGATGTACTTCTTCGAGCGCCTGCATTATCGGTGGTGGATGCATGGCCGTTGGCCCCGTCTTCGTCGTGGCCGTGGTCTTGGTCCTTGTCTTGGTCTCCTCCACAACGAACGTAGCCTGTGTTGGTGTAGGCATCAGTGGTGCAGATGCAGTGGAGTCCGAGACGTCAGATTAGTTACCTGACAACGTGGACGATGTCGGCGCGTCCAGTCCAAATCCAGACTTGAGACCGGCTGGATTCAGTTTGTCCAAAGTCGACAAAGGACTTTCCATTGTCGATGGTGGTTGTTCGTGCGCTGGATACGCCGGCGTGGGCATCAGACGTCCATTGTCATCAATGCCCTTGGCCATGTCCAGTTGCCCATTTGCGGCCACTAGCGCGCCATCCATTGAGAGATTCTCGGTCGATAACCCCATCACCACTCCCCGATGATTATGCGCTTGTTGTCCATAAAACATCGCATATTGCCTCAAAATAATCTGATGGTCCAGTGAAGGAATGGCTTGTGCTTCCAGTGCAAATCGTTTCGACTCGATCGCAGCCGAGCATACCTCGTGATAGGTGCGAACCTGAATGGACAGCTATCGGTAACCAGTTAGCCATTGCACAAATACTGAGCTAGATATGAGAGACTGACCCCAAACTTTGAAGCAGCATCCGTGATCGCGTCGTTGCACGCTTGAAGCTCCTTCGAAATCTCTTCTCTCCTAACGTAATGCTTCAAAAACGGCCGATGGAGCCGCGTGTGCAAAAACGTCCTGATCTAAAAGATGCCCTCAGTCGAGCATTAAATAGATAATGCCAGATCGACCTCAACATACCTGTACAAGCGCATCACACAACTGCTCGATAGGTTCGGTGAGGGAAGCTTGGTCTCCGGTTTCTTGAATGTCACTTTGAATGGAATAGAGGAGTGTTGTACAACGTTCTGCAAGGCGCAAGCAAGAGAGGCGGTTTGTCTTTGTGGCAAGGCATCAGAGGAAGTATATCCGGTTCAAAACGAATGGGACGCTCACGTCCATCTTCTGACATGCGTCCCAAACGCTCAACAATGCTTTGGCCGCTTCTTCAAGGCCAGGAAGAGGCGCCATTGAAAGCAGGTTAGCAGATACAGAGAGCGTGTCTTTGATCACTGGGGCCAGTTCGCGACTGACATAGCTCGCCAGAGTTGAGGCTCAGCAACAGAAACTAGCACGGTTCAGAGACTTACCCGATTCTCTCGCCCTGATGAGTGCTTAGACAGGAGAAAGCGTTGTGACTATAGTGGCTGGCAGAATGGACGTGATTGCGAGTGCAACACACCGACTCATGCTCATCGGCAACGGAGAAAACCCGAGGTGGAATAAGACACACTTCTTCAGCCCTGCGATATCCTACACATTGTGCCTGCTCGCCTGAGACGTCGCCGTGCTTTGATCCAACGCGCGCAAAAAAGGATCTGTGCTTCACTGTGTCCTTCTCCTGCCCGTGAATGGCTGACTTCAAGTCCGTATCTGAGCGCGTCAGAGTCACTGTCATTCGAACGTTATCCTTCGAGACCGTTTGGAAGTTGTAACCCACCATTTTCACCATTTTCCACGAGATGAGAAGATCGGCACTGGGAGAGTATGACTTCGCTGTGACTGCCGGCACCACGGTCTGCATCCTTACCCCATCATTTCAAAGTGCTGCCTGAATTCCTCCTTGCCCAGAATGTTCTTGAGTGGCGCTCCTCTCGCTCCGTTTCCCCGATTCTGATACCAAGTAAATACAAGGAAGGACAGGTGCTCATGTGAGATTGCGGGGTCATCAAGAGTGACTGATTGTGACTGCGATGGACCAGACGTGCACGAGATGTACGACGCTGACGTGTGTCGATGCATTACTGAAGCGACGACTGTGGTCATGTACGCCGCATTCCCTGACCTTGCATAGACATCTATACAGCAGGGTTGCATCAAGTACGACAGCTGTAAGAGAGGGCATACACGTACCGTGCTATTGGATGTAAATCCGCTCGTGTTCCCAGGTAGATTGTACGAGTCGCAATGGTTCAGTGCATCCGGCGCTTTTTGTATAACAAGGGCCTCGGCAGGCGGTGGTCCGACTTTTACTTCACCATACCCAGGACTGTCATTCAGCAGTCCTGACCTTGGCATAGGCATGGGTACAACCCGTAAAGGGATCCCATCTATCTCATAAGCAGCGTTGACACCCGCCTGCGAATGAAGATAACCAGAAGTAGATGGATCTGCAAACCTATCGACACCTACGCCATCAAAGGACGCACGAATCTCCTCATCTAGGAATGCGCTGGTAAAGGTCCTACCATGGTCAAAGGGTCCTCGAAACGATAACTGGCTCTCATATCCTGTCTGGACAAGTGTCAATCTCATAATACCGTCGGGCTCACCAGAAGCAGAGACACGTACAGTGGAGGGATATGTACCCTGGGGCTGCGCCACAACGCTGTCCTAGTCGTCGATCCAGTCTCTTCGTCCACACCACCAGCAGATAGGTGCTTTGTTCAGAGGAGTTGAGTCGCCCTTGACAAAGGTAAACAAATCCCTGGTCGACAGATGGCCAGACGGAAATGGACTACCATGTGTGGTCGGACGAGAACGAGTTTCGGCATCCAGAGAAACCCGTCTGTTATGCCAATGACCCGGAGAAGACGACGCAACTTGGGTAGCGTATTGATTTTCAAAAGATTGTTGAATGAGTGACTGTACGAGTGAAGCAGGATGAAGGCGACTGCACAATTTGAATAGGGGAACTCTGCAGAAGATTGTAATGACATCGGTAAGAGTCTGGTGGTGAACAAAGCGGGCTGGCGCGGAACTGAGACCGGTTCTGTGTCACATGAAGAAGTCAAGTAACGCGCGCAAACGGAAAGTGGGAAACAGTGAACACCAGGAATCGACGACGGGGAGTGTTGCCTCGGACCACCGGCGGGTGACAGCGAACGTGGTCTATGGGACATGGGGGACTGAGACGGACCTGCGAAAGGAGATGAAGGAAGAGGTGAAATACTGGGAAATGGAACTCCCTGCGTGAAACAACTGCTGCTTGGCCTGGAAACGTGAGCATGCGCGCGATGATGTTCAAGAAGTATAGCGCCCATCACCAGAGAGCGTTCAGGAGATGTGCCCGAACGGGGAGAGCGAGAGAAGAAAGAAGCGCGAGGTCGAACAACGCCAGGAGGTGACGTGTCAGTGTGTCCGAAAGTGCTCTGGTGGGCCTAGCCGTCGTACCACATTCTGGTGATTCCGGATCTCAGAAAGGCCAATCCCCAGGTCCGGGGATATTCTGTATTAGGGACCTAACCTTGTTCTCATGCTCACAAACTTTTGTATTGATATTCTGATTTGTAGCTGTCAGTCACGAGTAGGAAAGATGTGTGTTCTAGGCTAGCCTGACGAAGAAAACAACCCAGCAATGCGATCAAAAAAACTCTTCTGTGAACTTTTCAGCTCTGCGAAATTGGCCTCCATGTGATCTAACTTTGCCGACACTTTCCTCACCTCGTCAGCAACCTGTCCACGGTCATGGCTCATCCGAATTACGTCACAAAGTTGATCTTGAACAGCAGATAGCATTGGATTCAGCTGATCCATCTGCCCTTCAATTCGCTCAACCTTTGTCTGCAGCTGTATCATCGACTGCTGTGTTGACCTGACTGAAGCCCACAGGTGGCTAGCAGGTGAGTTCCTACCATTCTACAAATGAGATTCAAACAGCAGCGTTGTGACCAACATACCCTTCCTCGACGAGTCGGTCAGGGTGGCCAAAGGTGTAAGTTGAGGGTTCTGAGTCCACCACGCTGTTTCCTACAGTTATCATCCATAAGCTACTATATTGGAGTACAAGGAGTGCCAACTCACCTCCACTATAAGCACTATTTCTCGTCGCTTCAGAGGACTGGCTTGATCGGCTCATGTTTATGTTTGAACAGAAGGACTCTGCTCATAGATCCGCGTGGCTCTTTTCTTATGTGACGGCCACGGGTGGAGTTGCGGAGTTTCAAGCAGGGCACTGAGCCTATACCATTCCCTGTCCGTCGTTCGCACCTCACGTCTCGCGTCTCACCCTTTGTACTTCTCCCGCGGACCCTCGTATCTATGAGAGAAATGGAGAAGATCGAAGGCAACAGAGGGATCTTTTACACAGGCACATGGCTTGGGTATGGGTTCCATGAAGACAGATTCACGTCCGGTATGTGTACCATCACACGTTGCATCAACGACGTCTGTCTTCCGTTCGAGATCGCATCGGTAGATGCACCGGTTCGACCTGTCTTTGAGGCACGCGTGTTTGCGCTGCTTGAGCCTAGCGGGGCGAGGCACGTGCTGGACAAGATCCTGTCGCTCATCCTTGAGTTTTTGGGTGGACTGATCCTGGTGGACAACGTGGGGGATGGAAGATGTCAAAGGTCTGGGTCGTTGCGACTGCTTCAGATGATACCTTCCACCAGTGATAAGAGAGACAAAGGGGAGAGAACACGGGAAAGGGTCAAGGATGGTCAGTATTGGTATGCCCCAAAAAATGTAACGTCTTTCATTGGATGGGATGCAATGATGCTATGGACGCAGTGGGTCATGGGGTGGTAATGCCAATGCATATGGATGATGCGATAATGGAAAGGCGCAAAACGTTGCGTAAGACGAAAACAAGCATAACTCAAGGTCTCCGGTTACTGAATATTCAAATCCTCGCAACCTTTCTTGCACGCCGTTGAGTTCACTTTTCAGCTCATCTTTCTCGGTACACTACTCGCTATGGCAAGACTCGATTAGTCCAGCCCCTTCTTCAGGCGCGCTCATCGATGTGACCTCGACAATGTTCCATCTGAATCCACCCACCCCCGGCGCCACCTTTGCCAACCAGGACACCCTCACCCCTCGAGGACACTTGCAAGCGATACCTCACCGCTCTCCGTGGCTTGCAAGATGACGAAGAACACGCCGCCACTACTCGCGCCGCTCACGCCTTCCTTCAGGGAGACGCCCCCGTCCTCCAGGAATGTCTCAAGCAAGTGGGCTGCTGGTTGCGCAAGGTGCGTCCATTCATCGGACGACGAATACACCACCTACCTACTTTGCTACAGCTATATCGAGGACTTTTGGTGGCAACTTCGACCAGGTCCCTACCTCGCCGTCTAACTGCCCTCGACCTGATAAAGGTACAAGAGCTACTTGTCACGCAGCGACCCGGTCGTCCTCGCTCTCAATCCTTCTTCGTGCTCGAGTACGCTTCTCATTTTCATCTAATCGTCCGTCGATATTGATCCAAATTGCCAAGGAATGATCCTACACCCGATCGCGGTTCTCAACTGCCGCGCGCCGCTGCTCTTATTACCTCTTCACTCGGCTTCGAACACGACCTGCGTGTTGGACTGCTCAATCCGGATACAGTCCGCAGCCGTCCACTCGACGTGGATCAGTACTCGAGATTGTTTGGAACGGCGCGGATCCCAACTCAGGTGCAACCATCCATCAATCCATCGAGTGTCGACACTGATCCTCCGGAAATAGAGGGGCTGCAAGATGGTGGTCAATGAAGCAGCTCACCACATTGTGGTTCTCAGGCGCGGGCAGTCTTGTGAGTGCTATCAGTCGCACGTTTTGGTCGCCGTTCATCTTCTGAATTAATCAGACTGGTTTGACGTCCTCGATGACGAGAACAGGCCTCTGTTGACAGAACGCCGGCTTCTGCGTAACCTTCAGGTTATCGTACAAGATCCTGACAAGACACCTATCACAGAGGTTCGTCAGTCATTTTCGTGCACCGCTTCCGTCGCTCATCTTCACGACGTCCAGGTTGCCCGCACCTCTCTCGGCGTGCTCACAACCGAAAATAGAAAGACCTGGTCTAAGTTGCGCCAGACGCTCATAGAGGACTGCACAAATGCGGTGTGCTTACGGCTCATCGACGACGCGCTGTTCGTCGCCTGTCTCGATGACGCCACACCTGCTCGTGAAGGCGTCGACCACCACCGAAACAACAGAGAAGACCTGGCGGCGCTGTGCCCCAACTTCTTGTGTGGAACGTACGATCTTCGCGAGGGCGTTCAGGTAGGAACGTGTACCAATAGGTGGTGTGATAAGGTTCGGGCTCACCTACCAATATTGATTTGCCTGACTTACCATCACACGAGAACAGCTGCAGATCATTGTTTGCGCAGACGGTGCAGCAGGGATCAATTTCGAACACACCGGTGTTGACGGTCATACTGTTGTCGGGTACTTGCTCCATACACACCCTTTTTTCCCCCACTCGTCAGCTCTGACGAGTTTTTCAGATTTGCGGCTGATGTCTTCACCGAGGGCCCCATGCTCTTGGCGCGTTCTATCAACTCTTCAGCGCCTACACTCTTTCATGCCCCGCTTTCCCCTCATGTGAAGTCGCACAAACCTTCAAAGGCAAATTCTGGGAAGCATGGCCACGTTTCTTCTTTGTCCAACATCACCTCTGCGCTTGATCGATACGACACAAGCCCCGCAAAACTCATTTGGACGCTCACACCTCAGTTTCATGTCGGAATTCGGTTCGCAGAGACCAGATTAAGCAACCTGATATATCAGAACGATTTCCAAGCGTTGGAATTCAAGGGCTACGGAAAAAACTTTATTACCAGCCATCGACTTCGCCTGGATGCGTTCGTTCAGATGGCATTCCAGGCCACATACTTTGGTCTCTATGGCAAGTTTGATCCATTTGAATCTTCGACGAAGCTGATCGTTGGGTTATTATCAGGAAGAACCGAGTGCACGTATGAACCGGCGATGACGAAAGTGTTTTTACACGGTCGAACCGAAGCGATCCGGATCGTACGGTTGGAGAGAGTAGAGTTCACAAAGGTCAGTGTTCTAGTGTCACCCGATCAGTTAGGTGGTCTGGATCGCTCGTGTAGACGTTTTTCAATCGAAACAATAAGTCTGGTCACTTGCCTTGCTGTGCCCCCTGACGGAAATTCTTTCATCGCAGGAACGCTTGGAGGCGACATCCATGGCTAGGATACGAATAGCTACGAAGAAATATTCCACAAAGAGGAAGACTCTGAACAGATCAAAGCAGTTGATTTTTCGCCCGACGCGACGCGAATCGTCTCCGCATCGGACAACAAGGCGGTGTCCGTCTGGGAAACGGCGACAGACAGAAAGATACATACGCTCCCTCACCACCACGACGAATACGTGAGAGCAGCGAGGTTCTCGCTACAAGGCACTTTCATTGCAACCGGCACCCCAGAACGTGTTCGAGTGTGGGACAACCGTGATGGCCGCCTGTTACAGGACATCAACGCACCGGTGGTTTCGCAGCTCAACAATGGTCTCATCTGGTTTGGCAGCTACCTCCTCCTCATTACCTATGATCAAATCAAGCGATTCGATCCGTCGAATAGATCAACGGTCACTGAGTAGCAGATTCCGTCGCCAGCCGCCTCTCATGTATCACTCTACTGAGGCATAGGGAACTCATTGCATACTCCACAGGACGCACTGTCACATTTTTGGATGCAACGACCCATGGTCGACTTGACCTCGAGTTCAAACACTCTCAAGATACGTGCTGCATTGCAGTCTCACCGGACGATCGCCTGTTGGAATTCGTAGATAGCAAACGGCGTGCGGTCGTACAGCCACCATATTACATAAGCACGTAGACGCATTGAACCTACGTACAGTACCATTTTAACAATGAGTCGCCACTAGCGTATACCTCAGTGAACTTCTCGTATCACTGAGACTCCAACTCCAACGTCGCCTGCTTGCGATTGGTGGACAGGAAGGAAAAATCGACATTCGGCGAAGCTTGTCTCAAATTCAGGCAAGTACCATGTATCATGTGCTCGCAACCCGTTCGAATAATTCCATCTTAGGCATCCATCTGCAGGCAACAACGAAAACTGGAAGCTTTGACTTTGGCAGACCATGACAATGATCTGCCTGACTCCGTCCCGGTAGAATCTCCAGTCCCTCACCAAAAGTGTTGCGCTGACTCCGTTCTGCACGTACTTCAGGAAGAAGCCGATGAATCCACCACATCCGAGTCAAAATCGCACAACGAGGATGATGCAAGCGATCTCCTCGACGTATGCATTTGGTTCCCTTCCGAAGACGAGTTCTTACCGTGACATAGGTCGCAGTACCATCGAGTGAACCTGATGTAGAATTCGATTTCGACGAGGTTGGTCACTGATATGGTCTGCTTTCTTTCGTACTGACATTTCTCGAGTCGTCTTCTCCCGTGCAGTCTACCCAAGCTCTCGGGGATGACGGGCCCTCTCCCGGCCCATTCCGTGTGGCACCACAATTACCCAATGTCGACCAGGGACCCTCGTCAAATGAACAACTGGACGAAACTATCAACGCGCCCAAGTCATCTTATGGCCTTTCGACATTGAAAAAATGGCTACCGAATAGGAAAAGGCGCAAGGACAAGTCAGTGCCTCTTTCTGACATGCGCATTATCCCGTTTCTATGGAGCCTCGACCTGGCTCCCAGTCGCGAATGAGCAAGGCACGGTTCGGGACCATCGCCGAGGGTAGACTTACGGAAGTGAGTGCGTTTGTTAGACAACCAGACGTGGCGAAACTGACGGAACATTCTAGCCTATGGCAGTGCGACGGCCCAAAGTCGTGAAAAAAGCTAACTAGAATGGACAAGGTGTGACGAATGCCAAGAAAGCAAAACCTGTGTGTCGTTTCTGACGATAATAAACTTGGATACTAATCTCCTATAGGTGGAGCAAGCAAAAGAATCCCGCGACGACACATCCCATGCTGGCCAACAGATAACAGATCCGGGGACAGCCGGTCCGGTGTATCGTTTCCGACTGGCAGACCTGATCGCGGTCACTCATTTTTTCTAGGTGGAGCAAACCAGAAATTCGTCAGAACCACAGATCAGGGGTGTCCGCGTGACGGTGCGCAAGTTTTGCCTTGGCTGACGTTCTTGTACTCACCGTCGGACAGCGTCCAAGACCAGGCAAAGCTGTCATCTTGCTCGGGGTGCCTGACTAGATGTTGTGCAAGTGTTGTAGGTCAGTTACTGTAGATGGGATGCATTGATTCAGCACACGATCTGATGTCGTACGAACACACAGATATACTAGGCTATTGAACATCAGCTATATGGCTGTAAACTGTCGTCGGCCATACTCCGTTCGATCAGCTCTGAAAACTTGATGGAGCAATAACGTTCCAGATCATTGTATACCTCACGCTATTTTCGCCAATAGCACGTGACTGTTACTGCTTTCAACGCCCAACGACGGTGACAGATACGCGCTGGGAGAAGCGGATTTGTTTGAGCCATGAGTCACTCATCTTTCACATCGGTGCACGCATAAACAGACTAATACTTACCTGTGCGTCTCGACGGGTAGACCCATCGAACGAGTGTAATCTAAAAAAATATGCCAGATTGTCCAATTTCTGGAAGCACTCGATGTGCCTCTCCACGTTCACCCTTCGAGTATCACATTCGACACCACCATCGATACCCAAGAGGATTCCAAGAATGGGACTCGGGCTCCATCCTGTAGCCCGCCAGGCCATCACACCACCCATCTAACCCACATCTAAGCCTAATGGGTTTAGATTAAGTGCCATGAATATAATACTTTGGTTAGTTTGGGTATGAATACTAGTGTAGAAGGACCCTAGTTTCACTGCGCATGGCAGCCTTGTTAAGCGGCTTAGTCACCCGGAAGTTCCCGAAGGACCACAGACGCGACCTCCAGTTGTTCTCGTGGTCCGTCCATCTAGAGTGCTCCAGTTCTCATTTTTCACTTTCCATAATCTCTTCTCGGTGGCGTGCTTCACTATGTCCAATGCCACACCAAGCACTCCAAAATCTCAATCATTATCCCTACCTCCAGATACCATACCGGTGCAGCGTTTCACTTCCCAGAGTGATTATCGCACCGGGGACCTCTCTCTTGGGCGCCAAGCCGTCCTTAAGGATCTCGGGAGGTATCTTCAGGTGCCCTATCCCACCCTCATCCGCTCTACATTTGGTTCTCTCCCCCAAACGTCACAGATACGCGAGAAGCTATTCGAGGACCACATTTTGGATGTCGTCCCAGATAGCAATGTGTCACAATGGGCCGGATTTTCTGTGACACCAGCCCAATTGAGCGATTCAGAAAGTGTGGTTTTTCAACCACTCATCCATATCATTTCAAGTATTTTCGACCAAATACCCAGCTGCGAGTACTTTTCTGACGCGAATCCATCATCGACGCCACTCTCTGAACGCGGC
>JBBPTR010000610.1:0-10535 GCA_038094255.1 Porphyrellus aff. niger | reverse complement strand
TGGCGTTGGGACACGAAGGGATGGTGTGGTCGAAAGCGAGAATCCCGAGGCAGGTCAAGTGTACGCTTATTTTCAAGCGGCGACAAGTTCAGGTGGCATTTTTCCCACATTGTTATTGAAGGATGGTACTTACATGGACAATCACTTAATGTTTTCTCCCAACACCAAGACCCACAAGGAGCAAGTAAAATGAGTCCTCCGGCATAGGAGGGCATTGGACCCCCACACCGGCTAGTAAATCCAATAGATGTCATTTTACCACACTTTGATCACCACTTTTTTGTTGTCTATTGAACTGGAATCATCACCACTTGGATTGAGTAACACACTGAACACTGAAGTTCAGTATCCTATCAGTGTCTTAGCAGGTTATGAACTACAGAGCTTCAAAGTGCAATACAGGGGCACTCTGACCTCTTATCATCACCAAATTAGCACCCAATGACCAACATCCTTCCATACCTAAGCATTACTACAATCCCTTATGATGTTGCACTATCCTCTCTGACATTGGGAAGAGGTTCCATACCTATCCCAAGGTATACTAACTCCTCATCACCTAATTCTTTCCCCTCACCATCCTACTATACAGTGACTCCCAAAACCCTTTCAATGTTTGCACTAAATGTAGTGTGTGAAGTGCAATGCAATCAGGGATGGGAATTTTGCTTATATTTGGTGAGACCAAAAATATGGTCTTAAGCATTGGCAAACCTCAAATCGTCCTTGGAATGCCCTGGCTTTGTCAATGGAACCACAAGATAAACTGGAAGGATGCATTGTAGGAGCTCATCGCTCTCTACATTACAATACGCCGTATTCTCTGACAGATATAGGTACCTGTCAAGTTCCCTTGCAACCTGCTTCATGTCCTGTGTCAATCTGAGTCTATCCAGTCCCCTTGTGTATGTATCCATTCTATCCGTATCCAGACTAATCTATCCACCTCTTCCTTTGGGCCCATTCCTTCTTATGCTTTTCTTGTCCTTTTCATTTATTTCTTTTCCTTTATCTTTTGGTTCAACCATTCGAAAATCCTACTTAGTTACGAAGGCAACCTTGAGGATTTTAAACCGGAACCTCCGGACTGTTCGTTTTCCTTTATACATAGATCTTACCCACATGTCATGTATCTGAGCCATCTTTATTCAGTTTGTCTCCACTATCAACAGTAGATTAGCTTGCGATACGATAGGATCTATCCTCTTCTTTCTCAGATTCGCATCTTGTTCAAGTCCTGGGAAAATGCCTGGACTATAAACTAGTTGTACATAGGATTGAAAACTAGCTTTTGCTCCACCGAATCATTGTCTGTCAGTTCAAACACCTCATCACTTTTACCTCATAACCTTGTCTCTTTTGTTTCACTCATATCCGGTCCTTGTCCTAGACTAGACTTTGTTCTATTTGCTTGTCACTCAATCTGGTTTTAACCTGGACTTCCTCATCTGCGCTAGACAAAGGTCTCCACTACCCCTTCTCATCTTTAATATGACCAATAGGAGCCCCTTGTGTTGAGTAAACCTCACCCACACTCATTCTTTTTCCTGACTAGCTGGATTCTTCCGGTAGTCAAGGACACCCTTTTTCTATCTTACAGCATCTCTTACCTTCACCCAGACCCCCACTCAGCACATGGAAGATGCCATAGACTCACAACATCATGTCCTTCAATACCTAGAAATTGTTATATTAACGCGATGGCTAACGATAACCTCAAGAAACTAACCTCCTTGAATCTGCACAGGTGGCACTCACGAAGAGGCGCAGTGACTGTGAGTCAAGGGAAATGGGTGATGGATCGAATGTAGCTCCACTCGAGAGAAGGTCCCAAGTATCCAGGTCAGGGATTGAGGGAAGAGAAGGTTCGAGGAGCAAGTCTTGCCTAAAGTGTGGAGCTTTTCTAAGGCAGTCGTTTAGTCACCATGTAAGATTGTGTAGAACTAACTTAAGGTTACAGGGTACAAAATGGGCACTATAAATACTATGAAGGGTCGGAGTACGAAGTGTGCGAGAGAACGCTTTAGGAGAGGTAAATGTCCAGAAGAGGAAAGTAGACGAAGGGGAATTCCTGGGGTTTCCCAGGATAAATAAGGAATTGGAAATGGAGATGAGAAGCTGACTGAGCGAGAAATATAAATAGTAATAGGGATTGCCATAGAGAGAATATGAAATGGAATGAAACTCAGCAGATGAAATGGTGGCGCATCAGTGGCGTCCACAGTGATGATGACGTTCCCAAAGTGGTCGTGTCAAGGCATGACTTCCCAGGCTGTCCCAATCCATGTTATGCTTCTCAGGCCCTCCTAATGCATATGATGTCTTGCCAAAGTGGGATTGATCCATAGATCTGGATCGGGGAGTAGAGAGTCTGGCCGGTTGGTGGAGATGTTGTATCCCATGGGACAATAGTCCAGGAGTCCATCGTCTTCCTTGTACAGCCTGGCTGTTTCTGCCTCCAGTAAGTCTGTAATGTCGTTGTTCCTCCATTGCTCTATGTAGAGCAAGTATGCATTGTCCTGTATGTCTGGTTCTGGTAGCCATTGTTGAAAGTGTGTCCCGTTAGAGTCCGAAGGGTGAATTGTAACAGGAATCAACAGATATCACAGCTCTGGGAGAAATGGTATGGTTCCCAGGTTAAATTGTCTCTTCATGAGCACCTCCCTCAGAATGGAACCTCAGTATCCTAGAATGTTGACAAAATCACTATCTCCACAGAACTCACTCAGAAACAAGTCAAAGACATCCAAGAAATTCCTCACTGGTATAAGGAGTACAAAGATGTCTTCACTGAATTCACCCACAATAAGCTTCCCCCACATTGACCCTACAATCATACCATTGAACTAAAACCTTCCTTTGTACCTAAGATTGCCAAGATCTACCACCTGAATCCCACAGAACATGATGCCTGTAAGGTGTTCATTGAAGAACATCTTAAAACTGGTCACATCATCCCATCCAAGTCACCACAGGCCTTGCCATTCTTCTTCATACCAAAGAAGGATGGGACTCTACACCCCTGCCAAGACTATTGGTATCTCAACTCACACACCATTCATAACACCTACCTACTCTCTCTCATTTTCGAACTCATCAATGACATAAAAGACTCTGTCTGGTTTACCAAGTTTGATGTTCATTGGGGATACAACAACATATGATTGTGAGAAGAGGACCAATGGAAGGCCATGTTCATCACCCCTCTTGGTCTCTTTGAACCCATGGTTATATTCTTTGGATTCAACAATGCTCCTCTGACATTCCAAGCCTTCATGAATCACATCTTTGCAGACTATATCTCTCAGAAATGTCTACATGGATAATATGGGAATACACCAAGGGCAATCTTGAACTCCATCATGAACACACCTGCTTAGTCCTTCAAAGACTTTGTGAACATGGACTGTCCCTCAAACTCTTGAAATGCTCCTTTGACACCAAATGAATAGAGTTCCTTAGTCTCATCATTAGTCAAGGAAGGGTAAAAATGGACCCAGTCAACCTTGATGCTATCAAAGACTGGAAACCCCCTACCTCAGTCAAAGGTATTTGCTCCTTCCTCAGATTTGCCAACTTCTACCAAAAGTTCATTCCCAACTTCTCCCATGTGGTCACCCCTCTAAACCTCCTTACCTGAAAAGATGAACCTTGGGCATGGACTTCACTCCAACAGAAAGCCTTCAATACCTTGAAAAACATCTTCTCCTTGATTCCCATCCTCTAGATCCCCAACATCACTCAACCCTTCACCCTCATGACCAATGCCTCCCTCCTTGCTGCTGGAGCAATCCTGATGCAAACTGATGCCAACAGACACTCCACCCCTGCATCTACTTTTCCAAGACATTTGCCCCTGCTGAATACAATTATGACATCTATGATAAGGAACTCCTCATGGTAATCCTCGCCTTGGATAAATGGCACCCCTATCTTCTAGGAACCTCATACCCCATCACAGTTATCACTGACCATAAGAACCTATCCTACATCAAAGACCCTCACAAACTCTCTCACTGACAGGCCTGCTGGGCCACTTTCATGCAGGACTACAACATTCTTTGGAAAGTTACTCCTGGCACTCAAATGGGACCTGCCAATGCCCTATCCTGAAAAGACATCATTGACACCAGCTCTGACAACACCAATACAGCCATCTGCCTAACTCCTATGATAATCCAAGCCCTAGACCTAGCCATCACCAATAAAATCAAAGTCTCCTCCACTTTTGACCCCCTTGTCCTTCATGCCCTCCAAGCTCTACAGAATGGTATCCCCCTTTTTCCTCACTTCACCTTAGCTCAATGGACCTTCAAAGATGGCAACCTCTACTTCAAAAATTGCCTCTATATTCTACCCTCCAAGCCGCCAACCATCCTTCACACCCTTCACTCATCACCAACCTCAGGCCATGCTAGCTAGTTCCATACCCAAGCCCTTATCAAAAGAAACTTCTGGTGGCCTAGCCTCTCCTTCTTCATCTGCAACTTTATCGTGGGCTGTGCCACCTGCCAACAGAACAAGGCAAATACCCACCCCACAAAACCCCTGCTATCTCCCATCCCCTCCATGATGAATCTCCCATTTAAACAGCTCTCTGTGGATCTCATCACAGACCCCCCCACCTCCCAGGGACATGACTCTCTCATGGTCATGGTAGACCATGGACTTAGTAAGGGGGTGATTCTCATCCCATGCTCCAAAACCAGGAGTCACACAACTCTTCTTCACCCATGTCTTCTGATGCTTTGGCCTCCACAACTCGATCATCTCTGACAGAGGCCCCCAATTCATCTCAGCCTTCACACAAGAACTCACTGTTACAATTCTTTTCCTTCATCACTACATTCTCTTCTTCACTATCCCTTGTGATACTAAAGTCCTACCAGGGATATTCCAATACAATCAGTCACTTAACTTCTTCCTCATTCTCTGACCATGACTTACACTTGTTTCCCTTGTTCTCCCTTAGTGACTTTCAACTTCTGCTCTTTGCTCCAGTTGTCACAAGGTACTGTTCCTGACCATATGGTCATCCTCTTCTTTTCCCTTAGTGGTGTTCCTGTTCTGCTCTTCTTTACTGCCACTGCAAGGTATTGTTCCTGACCACATGGTCACATCTTTGATATGTGTTTCATCTCCATCATGGACAGCGTTTCTCCTGACCGTTTCTCTCACGATGGTCTAGTATCCCCTTTGTCCATTGTTCCCAGTATGGTAGTCATATGGGTACTTAAACCTTACTACATGTACAGTACAATAGAACCTTACACTTGATCTGCGCAATCTATGTTCAGTTCTTGTGACCAAGCCTCACTTGCCTCTAGTCAAAGCCTTCGCTTCTCCTCCAGAATTCCCTTAGTCCTTGATCCCTCCTTGAGGTTGCTGGTCTCTTCATGAGTATCACTCTCAGAGACCCCTTGATTACAAGACTTGCATCTGCATAACACTCACCAGGCTATTAGACTACAATGTGTGACTCTATAGCCTATCACCCCCAGATGGATGAACAAACAGAAAGAACTAATCAGGAAATTGAGACCTATCTCCTGACCACCACTGAATTTCCTCACAACTCTATCCCACACAGCTTCACCAAAGTATCCCCCTTTTTCCTGATCCTTGGATACAAACCCTGTTCCTACCCTCCTTTAGGAAAAACCTTCCTTCTGGCCCTAGAAACCTGTCTCACTACCCTAGAAGAAGCACAAAAGGAAGCACTTGCTGCTCATGACACTACCCATCACATCATGATGGAACGTTCCACCCGACATTTCAAACCCTTCAAGATCAGATCAAAGGTGTGGCTGGAGTCAACCAACCTTCACCCTTGTTATCCCACATTGGAAACTTGCCCCAAAATGACTTGGCCCCCTTAAAATTATCCAAGTCCTATCCCCCCTCACCTATCACCTCCAATTTCCCCCTACTTGGAAGATCCATGACGTCTTCCACACTTCATTACTCACTCTGTATTGAGAAACCAAAGCACATGGTGTTATGCTAACACAGCAGCTAGGTAACCTCTGGAAACTGTTACGCTAACGCGATGGCTAGACGATAACCTCCAAAGACTAACCTCCTTGAATCCGCACAGGTGGCACTCACGAGGAGGTGCAACGACTGTGAGTCAAGGGAAACGAGTTAATGGATCAAACGGGGCTCTACTCAAAAGAAGGTCCCAAGTATCCGGGTCAGGGATCGAGGGATGAAGATAGAGTTCGAGGAGTGGTCTTGCCAAAAGCGTCGAGCTTTACCGAGGCGGTCATATAGTCACCACATAAGATTGCATAGAACTAACTTAAGGTTACAGGGTACGAGATGGGCACTATAAATATTGTGTAGGTGCGGAGTACAAAGCGTGTGAGAGAACGCTTTAGGAGAGGCAAACGTCCGTAAGAGGAAAGAGACAAAGGGGAATCCCTGGGGTTTCCCTGGATAAATAAGGAATTGGAAATAGAGAAAAGGAGTCGGCTCTCACGAGTGATAAGTATAGTAAGAGGGATTGCCATAAAGAGAATTGGAATTGGAATGAAACTCAGTAGATGAAATGGTGGCAGCACCACTGATGGTGGCGTATCAGTGGTGTTCCAAATTCGGCCTTGCCAAGGTACGGTTCTCAGGCCGTCCTAAAGCGTATGCCGTGGGATCGATCCATAGATCTGGATCGGGGAGTAGGGGGTCTGGACGGTTGGTGAGATTATCATAACCCATGGGAAAGTAGTCCAACAGCCTGTCTTCCTCACCATGCAATCCCACTGCTTCTGCCTCCAGTAAGCTTGTAATGTTGTCGCCCCTCCATTGTTCTTCGTAGAGTTTATATGTGTTGTCCTGTAAGTCTGGTTCCGGTTGCCAGTGATAGAAGCCCTGGGGGTGAATTGTAACAGAAACTAACCTCCTTAGTCTGGTGAGCTTGAGGGTGATACTCACAAAGTGACCAATGACCTTTACTAGATAGGAGCTAAGGGTAGCACAAATGAGAAATAGATGGTTCTTGCTTGGAACTACAGTTCCCTTAAAGCAGTTGCTAGTCACCATGTAGGATTGCGTAGAACTAACTTAGAGTTTACAGGGTACATATTGGCATCCTTATATAGGTATGAATGGGGGGTCATGAGGTATGTAAGAGAATATCTTAGGAGGGTTAGACATCCATATGAAGATAAAGGGAATCATAGAACCTCTTGTCCAAATGAAGCATGAGTATAAGTTAAGTAAATATAAGATGAAAATGAAACTCAACAATTGAAAATAGAGAAGCATCAGTGACATCTATAGTGATGATGGTGTTTGCCAAGGTATAACTTCCACATCCTAATCAAGTAGAACTCCCACATCCCAATTGAGTTGGATCTTGCCACAACTCCAGAATAGAAAGGAGAGATCCATCAGGTTGTTCTATGGCAAAATTGTAGCCCAGAGGGAAGTAGTCCAAGAATCCGTCTGTCTCCTGGTACATGCTGGTGGCTTGGCTTTCTAGCATGTCAGTAGCCTCTATCTCCCATCATGCATCATTAGAAAGTTTAGGAGAATAGTACCAACTATCCTCCTTGAGTGAATAACATGGTATCCATGGTCCTGCTACATCCTCCAGCATTGGCCAGGGGCAAATCGTAACACATGGCCCAAACTTTACTTGACCTCTGTCAAACCTCATCAACTTTGAAGAAGAATATGAAGTTGATCAGATTGTTTCTCATACAGGTACAGGAACATGATGATGGTACCTGACCATATGGAAAGGTTACCCCTATTCCAAAAATACCTGGGAACCAGAACTCAATCTCTATCATACTCCTCGCATTCTTAAAGAATACAAGGATACCCACGACCTTTAGTTCTTAAGAACCATGAATCCACCATGATCTACCCTAAACCCAAACACCCCTCCCTTCATCCCTTGTTGAATGAAGACCAAGAACTCTTGCATCCAGAAACCCAAGCCAATCTCACCTATGCCATCCCAGCCCCAAGAAATCCCTCATAGTCACCTCCACTGGTCCTTCTGCAAGCTAGACTA
Organism: Porphyrellus aff. niger; assembly: GCA_038094255.1. Classification (NCBI taxonomy): domain Eukaryota; kingdom Fungi; phylum Basidiomycota; class Agaricomycetes; order Boletales; family Boletaceae; genus Porphyrellus; species Porphyrellus aff. niger. The sequence continues at coordinate 2,515 of JBBPTR010000610.1, read as the reverse complement.
TTGTTGATACCACAACAGATACTAATCATTCTCTTGACTCAATGGTCTCTTCATGAGTATCTCATCAATTGAATGATTGCCAAGGTACATGATCACATGCCCATTGCAAGAGTCTATCCTGGCAATATCTCATATAACCCTATTGAACTAATCATAGTTTGCATTGTCCTCTTCATCCTTTGTTACCTGGTCTTTGTCCTGTTAACCTTCCTCTACTACCTTCACTTCACACATTGACTATGTCCATCACCTTGCCTTCAATCCCCTCATGTACCCCTTCTTCCATTTTGGGATAAAGGGTCTACCCTCAATTTTTACCTTTTGCCTTCACTCTCCAACTTTATGCATACATCCTCATGGAAACCCACTTTACCCTTGTACAACTTCTCAATTCCAGAAATAGCCTTCTGATTCCACATCTCATCCATATATTCCATTCCATCTTTCAGTCCAATGATACCACACCCTTTCCATTCCTAATGACCTCCCTGTAGCCTTCACAGCCCCTCTTCATCTAGCCATCCACTTATCCATCCATCAGGTCCTTCATGCCCTTCATGTTGCTAATTTTGCCACCTTGGTCTCTCTACTCTCATCTGGGAACATTCATCCAATCTTTCAACATATCTATCTGTTGATGAACCAAGAACAACAGGGATGTTATGCGTTATGCCTCCCAGCTATTGACTTCCCTAGACCACTCCCTATTCCCTCACCAGAATGAGACCTCTCTCCTCCCCTTATTCAACCTCCTAGCCCTATGCTCTCTGTTGACATTTCTGGTGCAGAACACTTTTAAGCCTATCCTCATCATGTCAATAGAAGAACCATCATTGATTTCCCTTCCTGGGTCCTCCCTGCAGTCATCCCTTGCACATCAGCCATTGATCTCATCATATGCCTTTTCTACTGAGAATCTGGACATTATCACAAGGACTGTCAGTCCTTTTAATGTTCCCACTACAAACTGCTTGCACTAGGTCATCTTGCCCAGGACTGTCTCACCAAATTCTGCAAGTTCTGCCTCCATTGGGAACATTCCCCTTGTTACTGCCTAAACCAATGGTACATTCACTGTGATCAATACAGCCACATTTTTGGTGACTGTCCACATCATTCTCTCCCTATCTCTGATGGATCAGATGGAATTGGATATTAGCTTTGAATCTGGGCTTCAAAGGTACAATGAAGATAATGTTACAATTTTCCTTTTTCATCACCTATTACAATTCGCCCTTTGGACTCTAACGGGACACACTTTCAACAATGGCTACCGGAACTGGATGTACAAGACAATGCATACTTGCTCTACATAGAGCAATGGAGGAACGACAACATTACAGACTTACTGGAGGCAGAAACAGCCAGGCTGTACAAGGAAGATGATGGACTCCTGGTGTTACGCTAACGTGATGGCTAATGGCAACCTCAAGAAACTAACCTCCTTGAATCCACACAGGTGGCACTCACGAGGAGGCGCAGTGACTGTGAGTCAAGGGAAATGGGTGATGGATCGAATGTAGCTTCACTCGAGAAGATCCCAAGTATCTGGGTCAGGGATCAAGGGAAGAGAAGGTTCGGGGAGCAAGTCTTGCCTAAAGTGTGGAGCTTTCCCAAGGCGGTTGTATAGTCACCATGTAAGATTACGTAGAACTAACTTAAGGTTACAGGGTACGAAATGGGCACTATAAATACTATGAAGGGTTGGAGTACAAAGCATGCGAGAGAATGCTTTAGGAGAGGTAAATGTCCAGAAGAGGAAAGTAGACGAAGGGGAATTCCTGGGGTTTCCCAGGATAAATATGGAATTGGAAATGGAGAAATGGAGACGGTCTCACAAGAGATATAAATAGTAAGAGGGATTGCCATAATGAGAATATGAAATGGAATAAAACTCAGCATATGAAATGGTGGCACATCAGTGGTGTCCACAGTGATGGTGGTGTTCCCAAAGTGGTCATGCCAAGGCACAATGTCTCAGGATGTCCCAATCTGTGCTAGATCTCTCAGGCCCTCCTAATGCATGCGACGTCTTGCCAAAGTGGGATTGATCCATAGATCTGGATCGGGGAGTAGAGAGTCTGGATGGTTGGTGGAGATGTTGTGCCCCATGGGGTAATAGTCCAGGAGTCCATCGTCCTCCTTGTGCAGCCCAGCTGCCTCAGCCTCCAATAGATCCGTAATGTTGTTGTTCCTCCATTGCTCTACATAGAGCTTGTAAGCGTTGTCCTGTATGTCTGTGTTACGCTAACGCGATGGCTAGACGATAACCTCCAGAGACTAACCTCCTTGACGTACAGGTGGCACTCACGAAGAGGCGCAACAACTGTGACTCAAGGGAAATGAAAGGATGGATCGAACTAAGCTCCACTCGACAAGGAAGATCCCAAGTATCCGGGTCAGGGATCGAGGGAAGAAGATGAGAAGGTTCGAGGAGCTGTCTCGCCTAAAGCGCGGAGCTTTCCCAAGGCGGTCGTTTAGTCACCACGTAAGATTGCGTAGAACTAACTTAAGG